>VXAD01001115.1:2292172-2447598 GCA_013399195.1 Dicrurus megarhynchus
CTCTGCAAAGAGACCTGGAATGGCTGGATAGATGGGCAGAGTCCAATAAAATGAAGTTTAACAAGTCCAAGTGCCAAGTCCTGCATTTTGGCCACAACAACCCCCTACAATGTTATAGGCAGGGGGCGGTGTGGCTGGACAGTGCCCAGGCAGAAAGGGACCTGGGGGTACTGGTCAACAGCCAACTGAACATGAGCCAGCAGTGTGCCCTGGAGGCCAAGAAGGCCAATGGCATCCTGGCCTGTATCAGGAATAGCGTGTCCAGCAGGACCAGGGAAGTCATTCTTCCCTTGTACTCGGCACTGGTGAGGCTGCACCTTGAGTGCTGTGTCCAGTTCTGGGCCCCTCAGTTCCGGAAGGACATTCAGACACTTGAGCATGTCCAGAGGAGGGCAACAAGGCTGGTGAAGGGCTTGGAACACAAGCCCTATGAGGAATGATTGAGGGAGCTGGAGTTGTTTAGCTTGGAGAAAAGGAGGCTCAGATGTGACCTTATCAATCTCTACAACCTCCTGAAAGGTCAGATGGGAGTTGGTCTCTTTTTCCAGGCAACAACGGAAAGAACAAGAGGACACAGTCTCAAGCTGCGCCAAGGGAAATTTAGGTTGGATGTTAGGAAAAAGTTTTTTACTGAAAGAGTGATAAAGTACTGGAATCGCCTGCCTGGGGAGGTGGTGGAGTCACCATCCCTGGATGTGTTTAAAAAAACATTGGATGTGGCACTCAGTGCCATGGTTTAGTTGAGGTGGTGTTAGGGCATGGGTTGGATTCGGTGATCTTGGAAGTCTCTTCCAACCCGGTGACTCTGCGTGATTCTGTGTGATAAGGATACATCACCCTTCAGCAAATCACAGCTTAACCTGGTGCTGCCCAAACATAGCTGCTTACATTGCTCTGCACTCCTGTTGTCACTCGGGCTGAGGTGAGACTCTCACCACTTCTGGGACATGACAGCAGCAAAGCAAAGGAGAAGACAACTGTTTTCTTTTGAGAGGGATTGGCTGGAGAACTAGAGAGGAAGAGAGCAGGGAGCACCAGCTGAAACATCTTCACATCCAGACATCAGCTAGCAGCCAGCCAGCTACTGCTCTGGTTTTGTGAGTGGACCTCCCCACAGTTGCTCCATCTGTACTTGATTCACTGCCCATTTGGCTGATCCCAGCACTGCTGCCCAGACTTGCTGCCCATCAGTGATGCCCAGAGGGCTGTGTTGGGAAAGCACCAGCCTAAAGGGGTTTTATTGAATTGAACAGAATTACAGCGGAGGTGAGGAACTCAGCATCAGTCTTATTTCTACCATTTACTGTATTTTTTTTTTTCAGTTTGTCTTTGTCCTACCTGTAACTGTAACTATTAAGATACATTTACAAATGCTGGTCCAGACTTTCAGCCAGCCCTTTAAGACCTAAAGGGTCATTCTAATATAATAAAATCCTCTTTTCTCTACAGAAAATGACAACCTTCTACCTGCTCACCTGACAGTGGCACCATAAGCCACTGTAATTGAAGTCCAGGAGCAAGCTCGACATGGAGATTGGGGGTTTTTTTTGCTGCTCTCTATCAAAACAAATGACAGAACGAGAGACAGGTTTTGCTGCCTAGGACTAATGTAATTTATCCACAGGTTCTTTTGTTCTTTTCAGCGCTATGATTCCTTAACCTATATTAAATTGTTTGACAGACTTCTGACTTCTTTGAGTGGTGTCTGGCAGCTAACTGCTACTCAGACCAAACTTCTCCCCAGCCCATAATGACAGCATATCATTGGTTCTAGTACCCCAAATCAGGTAAATTTCTGAAATTAGGGAAACCTTATAAATGCTCTGCATTGAAGTTAAGTAGTGAGATCCAGCAACTATTGTGCAGTTTTTCCTTCCACCATCTCCTTCTTATTCCCAACCTGGAATGCTACGAAAGGCAATAGCCAAATCGGTCTCCTGTGGGACTGCAGTTTTTAATTGGGAATGGGACCGATTTCCTTCATGGCTGTTCTCAGAGGAGGGAAAGCCCCAATTCAACTCTTGCTTTTCCCCCCAATGGAGTGAAAAAGAGAAGGAAGCCAGGGGAAACAATAGCTTCAATCAGCCACAAATGAAACAAAGGGAATTTTTTTTTGCTGCACAGCCAGAAGAGGAGGGGTCTGACTGGCATTCAGACTTTACAGCATCGCTCTATGGGAGAGAGGTCTTCTGCAGTCATTACTCTCCTATGGTGCTTGTTATTGACAGCGCTTTCTACTGACTCTGGCAGAGAATAAAAGTATCCCTCTCAGTGATATCATTCACTTTCCCTGCTTGCTGTTCCCCCCTCTCTGTGCCTCATCCAGAGCACATGTGCAGCTGACACTGAGTGAACACGGTGACCTCCTCTGAATATGCATAAATGCTAAGGATTGTCTGATTTTTTTTCTCTGCTGCCATGGCTGACTGAAGCAATAGCCTGGCCAGCATTTTGCTGATGAAAGAATGCACCAGTTCGCAACTGTTAGCCCACAGATGGCCAACTCATAAGTCTGGCATCCAGGCTCGTACTTAGTCTCACAAGCAATTTAGAAAGCATATAGTTAAAACTGATGAGACATTGATGGTCAAATAATGTGCATCTGCTTTTATTTTCTTAAAACAGTTGAGAAATACGTCAATGTGCTGAGCATGGACTAGATAACAGGGAAAAGAAAATTAATGTTACCAAATTTTTTTTTAGAATTTAGCTCTATAGTGCTTGGCAGTCAGAGTATGCATGATTGAAGTATATTGGATGTAAATGCAGATTAAAGAACAGGCTTTATTCCCACTGGAACTATGTAGATCCAACACTGCTGAACTTCTGTAGGTTATACACATGAAAAAGGCAGATTCACCATCTCCATTCCTTTAAAATCAAAATGGGGATGTCCTTGCAATGATAAGAGTAAACATAATTAATTTTGCTCTTAATTGTTGAGCACAATGCTCTTTAGTTGCTTTCTGCTTTTTAGCACTTATGATTATTATCTGAAAGCATTTTCTTTATACATGAAAAGTTAAAGGCTCATTTTTTATTTTTAACAGAAATTGACTAGTGTATTATTTAGGCTTTAAGACCGGAATATCTAAAATAAACATAAAACTGATTAAAATACCAGAAGAAACAGTACAGAGGTCTGCTGAGGCTTATTTGCTCTTCTGATAGTGATTGTTATGAGGAAGACAAAGAAAATGAACAGTGCCATTGTCTGATGAGTGCATTTACACAGGATTTGCTTCAAGGACTTTATAACACAGAAGTAAGGGTTCAATTAATCACAGAAAAAAATTTAAGAAATCAGTAAGTCAGTGAAGTATTTGGGAATGTCACTGTACATTCATTACTCTCAGTCTGCCTCCCTTGCAGGATAAAGCCATTCTTAAGTGACCTTTCTATTGCCCTCCTCCCACTTCTATCAGTGAAATATGAACATTTCTTATATTCCTTTCATTTGTGCTTATATTCCTGCTAGTAGGCTCACACAATCTGTTGGCCACTGACTCCTTGGCTGTTCCAGCTGGAATTATGCTTCCAAATGACTGCAACCACCAGTGCCACCAACAAAGAGACCTGCAACAACTTCACTCTTCCTGGGCTGTTGATGCTTATCACTTGCAACAGGTCTCCTGTAAACCCCACCAAACACACAGTTCTCATCTCATTGTAGCTGAATAAGTGTTGATTTATACTACGTCATCCATTCCTGTCCTTAAGTCCTGAACACAAATCTTCCTGTAAGCAGCCAGAATATTAACAAAATTTTCCTTCCAAAATCTTAAAAAATAATCTGTGTTTCCATTATAGCTTGCTTGTCATTACTGTTGATTAAAGTCTTGGAGCTTTCATAATAAGAAGGTAGTTTAACAGAGCCAAACACAAGAATATCACACCAGGGATGAAGGGTCAGAAATCATCTCTGGTCAGTATTACTGCTAATAACTGCCCCATGTCTTAAGGAAATGAAAATAGTTAGTTGCCCAATAAGAGAAAGCAGATGAAGCAGGCAGATGGAGAATGGGAGAAAAAGAGGCAAAAAACCTGCATTTATAAGGATTTGTGTCAGGAAATGGAGGTAAGGAATTGATCAGCACTGAGATTTTTAGTGAGCTTTCAGCAAACCTGCTATTATACCATAATTAGTTAGATAAGGGGGGAAAAAAACAGCTGAAAAAACCCCACCAAGTTTGTTCTACTAAAGTATAGTGAAAGAAGAGTCACTGGCACAGCTTTGTTGTCCAGGAAGAAGTGGGCATCTGCTTCTGCTGTGACCCCAAGAGACACTTGTCCTCTTAGACTCTGCACTGCAAGGTCCAGATAAGATGCCTGAAGCGTTAACCATCATTTCTGAAAGACTTGGGAGCTTGGAAAGAAAGAAAAGAAAACCCTCTAACAAAACTAAAAGTAACAGGAAAAATCTGATAGGACTGTTCATTACCAAGGCTAAAAGTTATTGAAAACTTTAATAGAGAATTCAGTATTTAATCTTCTTTAACTGTTAATCTGCCTTAAAAATTTGTGTGGTGTAACAGCCATGTAGCAATTCCTCTGTTTTGTGGCAAGACAAAAAGTGTTAGTGTCAAGTTCTGTAAATAATCCTTGAGTAGTGGCAAGAAATTAAATAATTCATGCTTATTCCATTGTTAAATATGTAATCCAAGGGCATGAAATGTCATATCATGCATGGCTGCATAGTATATGACTTGAAAGAACCTACACCAAATTTATTTTGATGTAAAAATTATATATTGCAATTCACATATAAAACCCAACAGTTTCGTTTTGGAAAATATTGAAATGGTAATCTTGGACTTTTAAAGAATGAAACAGTGTGAAACATTCAAGAAAAATAACAAATTCCTAAAACATTTCACTGCTGCTGATCAATATTTTCTTTGTAAAAAACTGCATGCACAAAACCATTCCTTAATTCCACTTACAGTATCTGATATTTTCCTCAACATATGGGTTTTGGCATCAATTAACTTTATTTTTATTGGAACCTCCATCAAAATCTGAACCCAAGAATTCACTTCATACATCCATATTTGAAAATGTTGCTTATATGTATCATAAAGTTAAAACTTCTCAGGACTCAAAAGGTATCCTTTTTCTTATTCATACCTTATTCTTAGAATTTTTTTTCTCTTTGATTTCTTTTTTTTTTTTTTTTTTTTTTTTTTTTTTTTTTTTTTAAAGATCAGTTGCACAGTATGTGAGAACTTCAGGCTGACAAATCTGGTACCATAAACACAACAGAAATACAAATCGTGTTTCCTCAGGCTATAAATAAGAGTTACTGCATGCATGAATTGTACCCTGCAGTTTGTAAGAGAAACAAAAGTAAGTATTGCTTTCCTAGAAATCATGACCTTTCAGAGCATTGAGAATTATCACCAAGATATTGACAAATTTTCTGTGTAGTAAGAACCTTTTCAGGCGAAATAAACTCTTTTCAAACCCAAATACCTTTGAACTGAGGCAAAGCTAAAGTTCAGAGTTTGTTTTTCAATTCGTATTTTCATTAAAGGACTCAGCAAAATATAGAGAAATTAAAAACAATTTGTATTTTTAGCAATAAAATTTGAAAAGTAATCTAGCAAACAATACTAACCAACCACATCTATAAAATACATCTTCTCCTATACAGCTGCAAAGACAATTTTGGGTTTCACCAGAAGAAGATGAAGGAGCTGCTATTTAACACAACATCTGCTTATATCTTCAAGTGCAATTTTTCATTTGAATTGTTTCTAGTAACAGCTGACTGTATTCCAGCACACAGCAGTAAATTAAACAGGTGAAAAGTAACTGAGCCTTCAAAAATCAGTGTGTGCAAATTGTCCTTTTAATTAGTGTTAACTGAAGACAAAAAAAATAGGTTGTCTGAAGTTGATTTTTAAATCAAGGGTCTAGTCTAGTTGTTGCCCAATGACAAAACAATCCTTATAGCATAACTGTGATCACTTCCAGGATGAACATGTCTAAGACAAAACTCTGAATGATCTCTGTGGACAGAGCAACTACAGAAAACTGGTATTAGTAATACCTTTAATGAGACTGCTAAAAATCCCAACCAAGCCAAACAAACAAATGTAATGTTCTTTTGTTTTTCTTTCATTACCTAAAAGGAACAGTTTTCTCTGCTGAATAGGTGATAATTGGACTCCCACTAGAAGGCAAAGGATGCATTTTGACAAACGAAGTGTGAAACCAGGCCTGGTCCCAGCCTTGGGTTGTCTTCCCTGCTTCCACGCTGCAGGATCCTGCTCACACAGATAGAAGATGAAGCTGCTTCTTGATAAGAATAACCTTAGCTGATCCCAGACTTCATGTGGGAATAAAAGTGCAAGAAAAAGGAAAGATAGAGTGACACTGAATTTGACGTGGGGCAGGTTATACTCCAAGGAATGCATCTTCCTATCCTCTTATGCTGGGAAGCAGTAGATACAACTAGAAGTTCTGGGAAACTCCTTTAATGTGAATGGATTCAAACCTCTACTGCCTTAAAACCTTCTTACTGAACACTATTTTGCTTGATTGGTGTTAACTGTTTTATAGCTCAGGATGTGAAGGACTATATTGTGCATGATTTTCTTACATAATTACATTATATAAATCTGCACTGCATTAACACAGAAGTCAAAGTGTTTCACAGCATTATTTGAATAGACCTCTCTGTATTTCAGACATACTTGCATTCCCTGTCTGTTAGATTATGACATAATAATCTATTTTTTAATAGGGTGATTCTTGGTCAAACAAGCACATTTAACATCCATTACAAAAAATAAATGCACTTTTAAAAAATTTAGTATTTATAGGCAACACTTCTTAGATGCCTATGTTCTAAATTTTAAATGAGGATAGCAATTTTTATTGCTTTCATCTCAAAGAGCTTTAACTGATGAGACAGCTGTGAATGGAAACCTATCCATGGAACCTTATGTCGAGTCAAGTACTTCCCACAATCCACTACACAGACGAACAGAAGATGCTTTTTCTCTCTGCTCATAAAAATTCATTGTATATTAAGCAGCTATTCTACAACCAAACTCCAAAAAGAAGCTGCCAAGCTGCAACTCCCTAATAATCCTCAAGGAAAGTTTCAGAATATTCTTTGCAATGCAATTATGGATGAACCGTAGGTCAGGAGTAACTGTCTTTTGGAGTCTGTCCCTTCCTGGCTGTAACTATATCACATCCGGTTCAATTACAGCAATTGCTTTCATAGAATACCTGTCTGAGAAACTTGGCCAGTTTTAATAAGCATTTTATCTTGGAAAAAGTAAATGGGCTGCTCTCTTTTGTTCTTTGTTTAATTTCCTCTTCTACATTACCTTTTAATCTATCAACTTAAAGTAACTGCATCACAAAAGAACCTCATGGGCAGAAGTTACTGTCTCTCAACCACAAATTGTTGACTTTTGTATTGGAGCACACCAGGAAACTACCCAAGATGTACTTAAAAGCAATTAGGCTATTGGCTATATTGGGAGGCCCTGAGGGTTTACAAGCTCTCTTAGCATGAGACCAATTTATGGATGCTTAAGTTGTAATGAAGCAGAAAAAGTGTAGAAAAATAAACAATTTAAAAATATTTAAGCCTCTGGAGCATGCTTTTGACATATTTTCCAAGTAGCAGAGTACTCTGTGATTTAATAATAGGCTTGTTTCTTGAGAAACACTAAAAACTGCTTTAAAATTAAACAGTACCATGTAAAAGCTGTAAAAGCAGGACTATATTAAGAGAAAACAGCAAGGGATTTAAGCCTCCAACCAGCCCAGAAGCAATAATCCATAAGCGCTACAAAACTCTAGGTAATAGAGTTGAAGTCCAAAATTTGATCTTTAGAGAAGCTGTCAAACAAAATTTCATTAAAACCACAAGCACTGAGAGTTCCTGAATATTAGACATGATGCTGTAATTTCAAGCATCCCGGAAATGCAATGAAGTCAGAAGTTCAACTTTTCCTTACAAATTCCGCTGTTACAATATGGATTATGGTGCTCAGAAGAATAGCAGCATTATCGACAAATATATTTTTGTTTTGAATTTGGCTTTCTAATTTTTTTTTTTTTACACAAGTAGCAAATCATGAAGATATGATGCATTTATGATCAGGCATAAGAAGTGTTAAGAAAACATTTAGGTAACTAAGCTGTAACCTTGAAAGTCAGAAATCTAAAAGATAGTTACTACATTCTTTGATATTGTTTATCACAACTTGGTGCAAAATGCTGCAAAGGTGGAACTCATAAATATAACAGAAATTGAATTCTCACACAGATATGAGTTTGTTTGGGGTTTTTTTTTCTGGAAGACATAGAAGCAGTCCTGAGGGGACTATGATGGAAACTGCTAAATAAATTACCTGAGCTGCAACGGGGGCTGCTGTCGGGGTTGGTGTAACAGACTGAGTCATTCTCTGCCTCTCACCTTCTACTTCGTTTAAAACATGCTTTGAAATTCCTTTTGAATCGAGTGATCAGTACTGACTTCTTTTTCCTCCCTAGTGCATTTTGATTATTAATGTGGGAAGAATGCCCAACACTGATACACAGTCATTCTAGGCCACTTAATTAAATTTCATTTTATTCTGGTTGGATGATGAGTATTGACCAATTTGCTCGCAGTTAGCTCCTGGCCTATTTCATTCCTTTCAAAAACCTGTTCACCAGCACAGTGAATCTGCTTCTGGCTATTAACACTACAAGGAAATATCCCATTTTGGTTTTGTGAACACTCTATTCTCACCAGAGTTTAACTGCAGAATTGATGTTGTATCAGCTGAATTGCACTAGAGATCCAGAAACAGCAGAAATATCATTAGATGGTGGTATAGGCCAACTGGGAGGGAAGCTGGAGATGTGGAGTAATGCACAACAGGAATGGCCATCCAGTCTCCTTTCCAGGGCACAGAACAAACCTAGCAGCGCGTTGCAAAGCCAAATGGACTATGCTTCCTACTCAAAAAGGTACTTTAAATTAAAAGTTGCATCTTCTCTTCTCCAAAATATTGCCCTATTTATAGACTAATATTAATTCTTTAAACCAGCACAAACCACAAGGAAATAAGAAGCTCATTTGAATAATCTACTATTGAGAACACCGTAACACACCTCTGATTTGCAGAAATGGTCCCCAAACTCTTTGAACCCAGTTCTTTCTTCCTATTTATTGACTAATTTGCACCTAACACAGAAGTCAGCGGAGTCAGATTACTGAAGAAAACAGGAGTTTTACAATCTTATTTTGCATTAGAGGACCCTCTAAGGAGAGCATGCAGGTAAGTACCCACAGGGGAGAAAAAGCTGTAGGATCTCCTACTTTTCTTCACAAAGAGCACCCACTAGAGAGACTAAAATGCTTGTGTTTATACAGTGCCCTTAAGTGTTATTACTTATTATCATTTATGTGATTACAAGCTGTGTTCATAGCAATAAAATAAGGCTAAGCTTGGGTAGTACTAATAGCCCAACTAATTACACTGCTATAAAAGGTTTATGGGTGGTATAAATTTCAATATTATTACTACCATGGCATGACACTCACAGTCTTTGTCTAAAGGAAGGTGTTAGAAAGCCAATCTCCATGTGCTCTATTTTTGCTCTAATTCATAAGCAATTAGCAAAGCCAACAGGATACAGGACCATCCCACCTGGCTGTAGGGCCATGTTAAGTCATGTCTAATCCAGAAGTTACAGTAAAAAAGCATTATCACTATGGATTCCTGTTTAGAGATGGAAAAGATCAAAAGGGTTTTTTTCTCATTTCTATGGTCATTTAAAATTCCAGCAGTGTTCCTTTAGCTGTGCCCAACCTTGGCAGACATCAAGAGCAATCTGAGATATTCAACTGGAAAATTAAAAACTCTCTAATCTTCTACTTTGTGAATTTGCTCTTATTAATAAAGAGACATGACTCTACTTTTATCTACACTCAGAAATGGCAGAAGATCCATTTAGGCAGGATACACACCAGCTTTAATAATACTGCTTTGTAGAATACTTCACGGGTTCTAGGTTACATTACAGATAAATTCAAAAGTGTCAGAATGATGCTATTTGGTGTAAGAAACAAAGAAATCTTCCCAGAGGTTATTTGAACTGCTTGAGTAAAAGTAGGCAGTCGAAAGCAAAAAATATAATGGAACTGAATCTCCAGATTTCTATAGGGTACAAGAAAGAAGAACCTGAATGCATTCAACACTGTTCTACCTTCTGTATCAAAATAGACCTGCAGAAAGTGGATCATTGCTGTTTCATCAGTAGGGGAAGTTCTAACAAGCTAGCTAGAGTTGCCAGTGGGGCATTTGAACCAAGCAGGAAGTGTGAACGGAAACACAGGAGTGCTTCTTGATCAGGTAGCTTTTCTTGCATGTTACCACAGAAATTAAGCTTCCTATTATGATGGATTTAACAAGGCAACTGGGAACAGCAGGGAAGGAGGAGCTGCTCACTTACTGGAGCCAGAAGACGAAAGGCAGTCTGCCAAGGCCAGACAAAAAAATATTGACAGTGATCATCCAGAATCAGGAAATGAGGATTCACTGTTACTGGAAGGAACACACTGCCACTGTTGCTGAGTGGGAGGGTGAGATGGTAAAATCATTACAGCTGGTTTTAGAATGAACAACTGGAGCCATTGCTGGGGCATCAGGCCACCAACACTGAAAGGGATCTTATAAATTGGACTGGAAATGCATGTCACCCAGTACATAGCTGTACCTATGTTACCCTTTGCAACACTGAAGCCCCAAGACCTGCAGGGTATTCCGATATTGGATTCCAGCTACAATGCCTCGTGACCCATAGTAGTCATGTAGGAACACATAAATGCTTCAGTATGTTCCTAAGAGTTCGTTCTACAAAACAACTGTCAAAAGTGGCAAGTAGCATCCTGTCCTCCTTCACAAGCTGTACCTGCTGTCAGCAGATTTTCTTCCTTTCACAAATGGAGGGAGCAGACAGCCATAGTAACAACACTTCAGCAGGCTGTGTGCTTTTGGTGGCATGGGACACTTCTGCACTCAGTGAAGGCTGTACAGTCTATTATCCTTCTAAAAGCTTGGATCAGTGGGCAAACTGCATGCATTGGGCATAACATTAGGAGCACTGTTCAGTCTTTTCACTGGTTTGCCATTATTTTATCTTCCTCTGGCCAAAAAGAGCACAGGCAAGTGTAGTCACCTTTTCAGAGTGCCAACTACCAAACCTATCAATCAGGCAGGCACCCTTCTCAGTACAGTCAACCACAAACACTCAAAAATTTCTTCAGATGAAATAGCTCATTCAAAATTTGAGAGAGAGCTTACAGAATCTCATTATGCTGAACATAGTAAACTTCGTATTATAAAAAGAAATTGAGATTCTGTGTTTGAAAGCTTTTCTTTGCCACCATGTAAGAAACATACTTCTTATGAAACTCAGAGGAGGTATTTTCAGTTGACAAAACTAAATGAGGGTTTTAAGAAAGAAACAGACACATATTTATTATCATGAATCTCTTTACAACAGTGTTCTACAAAAGCTGGCAGCACTGTTCTGTACAAAGCACAATGCTTGGCAGTTCGCTTCACTGCCTCTGCTGATTTTCTTTCCTGTTCACAGCAGAGAAACAAGAATAAGATTATACTTTAAACAACTTGTTCAGTGTTACACACTGAATCAAAGCTAGAAATAGAATTTTGACACTTTAAACTTGTTGTGTAATGCATTTGAACATATGGTGTCTAGAATAAAACAGCTTTTAAAGGCACTGAGCTACCACAGTAATGGACGGATGGACAGATAGATAATCTGTGTGCTTCTGGGGTGATTTACTGCCTTGTAGGAACCTGTGCTGCACAGCACTCAATCTGCAAATTCCCTAAGACCTTGCTTGGCTGAACTCTAACCACAAAGGGCACACCTTTCAAACATAACTCCATTGGTTCTATTTCCATGGCAGCAGCTGTGAAAAGGTTATCCTACTCAGATTAACTGCACCAGTATTTGTGATGAAATGTTTAATCATCAAATCCCTATCAGATACTATTCATATTTACTATATTTCAAAAAGATAGAAATGCAAATTTGTCTGTGTTACTAGAGCACATAGCTCAAAAGCTGATTGGAATCTTCTGTGTTAATAAAATGTCTGACTTCAAAATAGTCTATGTTTTCTCAAAATTCATCTATATGAAAAATTCTCATTACAGCTTATACATAAATCAAACCCTTGTGAAATTTCATTCAATTTCTGTCTGTATTTTGGATATGGATGCAATCTATTACTGACATAGTGAAAACGCAGCTCTGTGACAGAGAAAACATTCTAAAAGGCAGGTACTTTTCTTTTTTCTCTTGCTCTATAGTACATATTTCACCTTTATACTTTTGATTGTTTCAGACAAGGGTCCTGAGAAATTACCTCATAATTTGGTTTTATTGTATCATTTCTTTTGATAAAAGCATGCCTTGTACCACCCAATATTGCTGCTTTGGTGTTCATTTCATTTCTTCTCCTAAAAATAGGAAACGAGTTTTATCCATATGAAACTGTATTGGAATAAAAATTGTTCCTAACAAGTAAACGTGGAGTAAGTACAAAAGGAGCTAATGCCTCATTCAGAATCAAATGCATTGTCTAAGGATAATTTCAAAGATGTGATCAGTTAAGAAGTATTTCCCATCTATAGACAATATTTGGAATACATTGATGCCTTGGAGTGGATCCTAAGGCATCAACATTACAAAAATGCTTATAGGATGAAGACATGGAAGCAGGGAGCAAAGCCTAACACAAATGAAAGGAACTCTAAAAGAGGAAATCAAAACTAAAAAGAGAAATAAAGTTTTGGATGGCACTGATAGTAGGAAAAGCAGCATAAAAATTATTTTGGTATGGCAGGGATAAATGGAATCAGCAGGGAATTCCTCTGATCACAGATGCGACACAGGGCTCTCAAATTACACAGAGGATGTGAACTGCTGTTCTCCAGGCATGCTGACTCACTCAGCTTTCTGCAAGCCTACATCAGTGTTTTGGTCTCAGCTCCCACGGCTCTTTACAGCTCTGTTTCCTTAATTTACATGTCTGTTTGTCTGTTCAGGCAATCCCTTCACAGATTTCTTTGTATGTGACCTCCAAAATTTCCCAGAAGGCTACAGAAAGATCATAATGTATGTATGTCCTGAAGTTAAAAAAAAAAAATCAGTTTCTGCTGCACTTTGCTTTTTGCCAGGTTCAACCAAATTCTAAGCCTAAATTCCATGTCCAATCTTGTGGCTATCTCTATTTCAGCCTTAATCTCATTTGGTCCTTTCAACCAGAACTGGACAAGATCAAAAGACAATTTTTCTCTGAACAATTGTTCCCTGAGGGAGTCAGGAATTAGAAAGGGGTACCATCAACTTTTGTCCTTAAACAGCCAAACACCCCCCAGATTTGCAATTTGGATATGGTTTGTCTGGTTAGTAATAATATAAAACCCAAACCTGACTGCCCAAACAGCCAGCCACCATGTAACCGACTGGAGACTGTGCCACCTACAATTTCAGGCACCCAGAGCATTTGGTTTCACAGCCTGTGCCTGCTTTCGGGTCTGACAGAGGCAAACCACAGATTTCTATTTCCATATGCAGGAACCGAAATCCTTTTTGTTCCTCCTGGTCATCTCACCACTGAAAACAGGGCAGTTTGAGCATTTACTGATGATCACTGAGCAATGTCACTTTGTGACTCCAGTGCCGTTCAGCGTTGGGAAACCAGAGATCAGTTCTTCAGGAAATAGTCCTTGAGGAACTATTCCATTTAACTGTCTGCAGTCCCTTTCCCCAGCAGTTCCCTCACAGAGTCCTTTTGTCAACCAAACCAGCAAAACCAGAGCTCCAGCAGTGATATTTCAAATCCTTTCTGCAGTGACACATGGTTAATTGAGTATCACTTACCCATGCTGAAAACACTTGACCACTAGAGGGGAAGAATGACCCAGGCAGGTCTCAGGGAGAAATCTTGGCAGTGCTGGTGGAAACACTCCTGTGTCTTCTCTACTAAGAAGAAAAGGCTGACTGCAATCTTTGGAGTGTCAGTTTGCTGACTGTACAGTTCTGCCACACACCCATTGTCTTGGTGCTTAGGTCATAGTGAATGGACCAATACGACAAAAATAATCCTCTTGTTAAGGATGCTCCTGGGCTGCAAGGGTGGTTTTCAGAGCAAGTATCTGTGTTTTCTGAGCTCTCCCACCTTGCAGATGTCTGACAACGTTCCTAAGAACTTCTTCTCTGACCATGTCTCCCTGGAGCCTCACCAAACTCAATTTCTCATGTTAATATTTTCCTTACTGACTAGATGGTACCCACTTTTGAGAGGAAGCACTGGTTGTGCTTGGCAAAAGATTTACAGAAATATAAAGCTCCTAACTGTAAACCTCACAACATGATTTCTTGTATCTATATATTATCTCTGGAAGATACTTTTCTAATACTAGTTCTTAAATTTAGTAGGTGATTGCTATGCAGTTGTTCAACTGGGTCACAAAATCTCCTCTGCAAATTTAACTTAGGAGGTCTTACTACTTTTTATGATCATATAATTATCACTAGGCAACATAATTTTAGAAGAAAGTGAATAAAAACCCTTTCTCACTATCATTTAAAGCTCTGAAATAGTTATTACCAGTGCATCTATTAAAATACTTATTGCCCTTGCTTGGAAGTTAGCAAAGTTAATAGGTAATAAAATTAAGTTGTAATGAAGAAATTTAGTTTACTAAATTCCTTGAAGGGGAATGCTTTATTCCTGAATGGCACTGTTGATATGGGGTATGATTTTCAGTTGAAAATCGTTATCAGTAATTTGTTCATGAATCTTCACTGAAGATCTAAATTTTGGCTACAACTAATTAAATCCAACCTAACAAACACTAATCTTTGCCTGTGAGACTGCAAAAGGCAATGACAAACATCACTGCTATTGATCCCATCACCTGCTATGTCCTTAACTCTACAGCTGTTTATACCTGCCAGTAATCTCTCTCTCAATACCCAGAGAGAAATCTTTTTCCGTGAAAAATTCTGCTTAAGTGTTGCTTACGTCTATAACCAATAATTGGTAAAGTTCATTGAATACAACTCTGTACACAACAGATTAAATCCCTAAAACATTAAACAGAGCTCAAGAAAGTACAAAATAAAAGCAAAGTGGAAAATATTATTACTATGATAGATAATTTTTGAAAAAAACATACTCAAGCAGTTTATGTCTCAATATTGTCATTAACAGAAAATAGACTGTTCCCTCACCTAAGCAGGATTCATTAAAATTATGGAAACAAACAAAAACCTCACCAAACACATATAAACAAATGCCTCTGTAATGCACATGACAGTGACAGCTGACAATGAATTTCCATTTTTATATCACTGTTCAAAATATTAAGAAATAAGGAGATGTCATTTTGTCAGGTTACTGGCAAAATCTGAAATACTGGACTAAAAAATCCTTATTCTTTTGTGAAACGATTGAGAAGGAATGTTGATAGAACCTGACAATTTGCATTAAGCAGCTTCCAATAAGGTATGAGTTGCTGCTCTACTATCAGGCGGGAATTGTAACAAAAAATGAAGGTAATTGTGAAAATTTCAAGCAGAAACATCCTGTGTAAATCTGAAGATGTGATTTTCTTTCTTGTGGCAGTTGGCTTGTGTTTATTTGACTGTTTAAGTTTGAATTTCAAGGTGCACATACTTAAAAATATTTTAAAAATAATTTTAAAATACCTGTTGATAGAGAGCATCTTGTGCTTTTCTATACAGGTTCATTGACACAGCACCTCTACATTTTAGATGCTCTCCTTTTTCCACGGCGAGGGCTATCACTGTCTTCACTGCTTGACAACTGAAACAACCACCTTGGTTTCAAATCAAGATTGTTTTTACAAACGTGATTTTAAAGAGAGATTAATCAGCCATAAAGATGACATGTCTTCACACAGCTTTAGGCATGGATACAATCTTCATAGACAGAGACACTGAAATACAGCCTATATATGAAATGAGTCAGCCCTGCTAAAAATGTTTCTATCATCAAGGCATAGCAACAGTGCAATTCTTTCACATACACTCTGGGAACTCTTCCTTGCAATCATGCACTTCTGTTAATAGAAAAGTAAATGTGTACAAGGGGAAGTAGTTATGTATACATGCCCAGACTTCTGTGTTGCCTTGTATATTATGTTTATTTCAATGGGCTCCTGAAAAGCTCTTGGTGAGTGTGCTCTCTCTTTTGAAAAAAGATTCTATTGAGCAGTCATTATACTACTGGCAAAAAATACTATCATAAATACCAGAGTCATTTGTCTTCTTAAAGGCAGGTTGTTCTGAGATACAACTTGAATTCTCCCACCTTGAAGAAGCAACACATTTCTTTCCTGCTGTGTGCCATATCCTTCAAAGAAAAAAGAACCCTTCTTTCTTTTTTATTGGTTTTATTTTACTCCATGCTTCAGAGAAATATTCTTCTGATAAAAACAGACTACTTTATATTTTCTAGGCAAACAAAAATAGAAGAAACAAACACATTCAATATCCTTGCTAAATTAAAAGTGGCTGGATACCCATATTTCTAATACTCCATTCACCACAGTAAAAAACAGGCGGGTTTGAGTGTGCAGATCTCAGACAATCATGCACTGCAGATTCACAAGCATTCCCAAGTATTATTATCCATGCAATTTCAGTGTTAGAGCTGCAGTGTGGGGAGAAATGTTGAGAAAAGTTTTAGTCCTGTTTCTGCTCAGTAGCTTCCAGGGATTATTACTTTCCCTATAGATCCTCAGCAGGGCATTTTCCCAGAGAGAGCTAGACTGTCATGTGTATAAAACACCAGTGGGAAGAGGGACATGTCACTTGGGACGTGACAGTGGTACATGCCAATCATGCTATCATCTAAAGAGGAACTAAAATATCAGGGCATATGCTTTCTGATGCAATGTGCTTGGCCCTTGACAGGGTTTCTCCATGTTGCCCATCTGACATGCTGTGGTTCCTCATGCACCAGGGCAGGACCATTTCCAACCTCCACTTAAAATTCACTCAGACTTCCTACTGTGAAGTTGCTTCTATAACTTCAGCTCCTGCCAGCCTACTGCTCCCTGAGCTACCTGGTTTTCTTAGAAAGCACTCAACCCAATGATCTCCCAGTGACTGCTGGCTGCCTGCTTCAATGGCCAAGTTCATTCAGACCTCTTAGCTCCAGCTTTAGCAAGGACCAGTTCTCAAAAAGCATTTCTACATCAGGTTTGGCTCAGGCATGACAGCATCAGAAAGTCATTGGAATCCTTCAAGTGGTTTTGCTGCTCTCTTCAGCTTTGGAATACAATCTTAACACAAGACATTTTGTCTTAAGACAAGATTTAACCCACAGTTTCAGCACACTATTGCAAAAGACTCCATAGGGTCCTTCACCAGCATCCATGCATTCTGGAATTCACCTCCATGCCTGGGAAGAGCTCCCTGGTGACTTGGTTCCCATGGAAAGTTTGGCAATTGGCAAGTTTCTGTTCCCCTTGTGGCATTTCATCTCTTTGAATTGCTATAAAAGCTGTGAGTGGACATGAAACGTTCCTGGTTATGCCATGGCTCATTTCCTATCATATGTTTGCCTAAAAGAGCATGAAGCCTAGCTCAGGGAAACATGAAGTTCTGGGATCATGAGACGATAAGCAATACAGAAATTATTCTAAAAATAAATTCTACTGAAAATATGTAGTTTGAGGTTTTTTAAATATACAAATGTATATAATTAGATGCATGTGCATGGAAAAACTCCATCAATATAAACTACCTCAGGTCCTTTCAAATGGAAACAAACCTCTTACGTGCCAAACTTAATAAATGAAGGCACTAACTGTTCTTTTTCTGCACCAAGCTGTTGAAATCTTAATAGGACACTCAAAAGCACGTTCAAACCAAAGATTTCAACTAGCAATGAAAACAAACAGCATATATCAAAATTTATGGTCGTGAACATGGCACTCCCTCCCTTACATCATCAATGGTGCAAATCAGTGCAGAGCCATTTTATTAAAATAGCGACAGTCCACCTCTACTCTGGGGTATTAAAACCTCCTTTAGAATTAGGCAAAACAAAACCAAGTAGCAGATCACAGTCAAATAATCAGAGAGGCACGGACAAGTGATATTGTGTAAACATTCTAGAAGCTGCACAGGAGCAAGTTCGTGAATGTTTAACTCAGAAAAGGCACAGATGCATAATTTTCCTTTGAAACCTTATTTGCTATATTTCTAATTTGTAACAGTTACAAAAATATCCCTGTGAATTCACTGTCACTGTGATATAACTGAAAACCAAGGGAAAAGTGCTCCTTTGAGACATGCACATGGTCTCTCCCTCCCCTGTGTATTTGGAGCGCTCACTACTGCTGTCAGCAAAGCTCCCACCTTTACCTCAAAGCTCCCTCCTCTCATCAGGGAAATGTGTGCAAGAAATGGAGGAGGCTGACAGACAGCATATATTACCCTTTTCTCCTTAATGTTAAATCAGGAAGGATAACATAGGGGGAGGTTCTAACAGAGCTGGTTGCTAATGACCTTGAGCTGCTCTGTTCTGCAGCGAATTGGGTCTAAAGCATCCTCGAGGTTTGTGAAGCAATGCTGCAGCCAAAGGGACACCGAAGCTAAGAGGTCCCTGCATCCTGAGCACATTCCAGAAGTGACTTGGTGACTTCCCACCTGTGCTTGGCAGCTCATGAGCAGAAGGGAGAGCACACAGCACAACTGCAACTGGAATGTTGAGTTCTACATTTGTAAACATTCTTTCAGATGAAGCTGCAATTATTATTATAGCACTATTATCCAGAAATTCAACAGGAATTCAAGGTGACCAGATGCCAATAGCTAACAGTTCAGCCAAATATAAAGGAAAAAAAAATGCATACAAAGTGGTAGATAAACTTACAGGATATTTGTACATTTTTTGCCTCAAAGATATATTTAGTTGTAACAATAAATATATGTATTACCCTGGTAATAAGGGACATGAAAGAAGAGAAAATCACTGCTTGTGTTAGGACTAAGTATTAAGCGTGAGGCAGAAGAATAAGTTGAGAATACAGCTTTATCCTACTGGCATAACTTTTTATTCCCTTGATTCATGCTGTCTTACAGTCCTTATTGTAGAAAAGGTAGTACTTCCAAACCTTCAGAAAGGATGTGAACTTCACAGGGGCTTTGCTGCAAGTCTTGTGTACAGTTTACAACTGGGCTCTGCAAAATGGGATGCTATTGAATCTTTGATTTAATGAAAACTTAGGAAGCCAATTCAATTCACTGCAAGGACTGCTTTGTTCTTTCATTATGATTCTTTTTTAATGAGAAAGACGATCGCAAGGATAAACTCTACTCCTCTGAATTTTTACACTAATTACATACAAAGCACCATTCTGGCAGAGTGGGACTTATCTCCTTCAGGCAATACAGTTATCATCTTGTAACCACACTTCAAATCTCCCGTATGAATGCTGGAGCTACCTGTGCTGAATGTGGATCCTGCTACCCTGGCTAGCTGCTTGGCTTGATGAATGTTTAAATATTCCATAAATCACAGGGAAACACTGATACTGCATGAAGCGGCAGAGACAACCCTTGCATTCTGCTTACAGCTGTAGGATCAAGGGTGCACTATTTTATCAGAACCATTAACTTTCCTCATTGAAGTGGGAAGGGATGGTTGGTTTTGTAAACAGTACTTGAGATGTTTATGTACTAACAAGAGCCAGACCCATATACTAACACTACAAAGGACAGTTATCCCTTAATTCTTTTTAAAAATCAAGTGTTTGTGATTCAGCTCACATCCTTATGAGACAATTTATTATTTGACATACTGTGAGGCAATCTGGGCTACCTAGGGAGCTTCATTACCCTCAAATAAAACTACTGAGAACAACATTCACCCCTCTGCAATACCCTGATACTGTGGACTAAGTTTCAAAGCTCAATCTGTGCTCATTGCCATGGTATCTGAGCACTTACAGGGCTGTGCCATACAATACTTTGCTGTCTACCTGCTCAAAAGCCTTGATTCTTTCACCTACAATATCTGTGCCCCTATCTGAACCTGTGGTATAAATACATGTAATGGAATCTGCAGAGATGGGGACAAAGATCAAGCAGCAAGATGCATGAGTGGTACAAACTGCACTTCCTCAGAGCTTCCTTGAGCCTTCCCACTCATCCTTCTAGTGATGAGGTTTATCTTAAACAGGAACTCACAGACTTGTGCTCAGATTAGCACTGTCTTCGAAGGACTGGCAGGGCTCCTGGAAAAGTAAGCAAGGGGGGAGCTTCCCAGGCTCAGCAACGGAATCTAAATCCTGATCCAAACATAAATGCTTGCAGATTTGCCTCAAGTCTCAGACTTAGGCGCTGGCATCACTGAAAAAAACCATGACAGCATGAAACGCCACATTGTGATGATTTTTTGATTCTGCTAAATTCCACTAGTTACTTGTGATTTTGCAGCTGTGAGCTGAGTAACTGCAATGTTTCCCATTTTATTGCATCTGTGGTTTCTATTTACGGACATACTGGCATGAAATGGCCACAGCTGGCTAAATGTTCCTAAAATGAACGTACATTTACCTCCAGGGTAAAACTGCCTTTTTCTGAAGTAGTATACTCAGTATAGACATTGCCTCACAGCAATGATGCAGCATCTTGATGCAAACATGGTTCATCACCCAGGACTTTGGCCAGCCTAAAGCTCAGCATCCCGTTCACGCTCACTGCACTTAGAGCCTGTAGGGTTTGCTCTCATAAAATATACACCAGTCTTTGAACCATGGTGCAAATCTGAATGCTGTGTCTGGAAGGTACTGGTTGAGGGCATAAACTTGGCAGCCACAAAGATGACCGAGTCTGAGCTTCCCGAAGTGAGAGTGATCTGAACTGCTTGATTCGAATCCTCCAGGGACTTTTCTACAAGGAGAGGTACCCCTAGTGCAACTTTAGAACAAATTCACTCTCTGTGTGGACAATACCTCCCATTCCCTCATTTAGGTCAAGAGGATGGTAAGAGAACTCCCTTTTTTTTTCCTGTGCTCTTGTCTGCACCAGCAGGCACAGGGAAAATGAGGTGTTCCTATCCTTCCACACAATGCCCTCTTGCAGCTTTTGTCTCTGATGGCACAAAGGATACTTCCTTGAGCACCAAAGCTATTTTGAAAGCAACCCAGTAAAACAAGAGGTCTCTCTGGATTGAATGAGCTGCATCAGGGATCAAGAGATACTACTACAGAGAATGCTACAGCATGGATGCTTGATTAGGCCAGGCCTTTATTGCTTTGGGGTTATCATGATTGTATTAGTGATTGCATCATTAAACCACGACATACAGTGTTCACGCTTAACTGCTGCCACCTGCATCCTAGAGGAACAGTGCTTTCCAATTTTCAGCTTGTATGTGCTGTGGGATGTACATGATTTATTCCAGTGATACCATGCAAGAGCACAGAATGTGCTGCTTTGGCCAGGATTAAAAAAAGGAAAGATATTTTCTAACACAGGATGCATGCTGTGGGTTTGGACATCAGGTGCCTAACCTAACAATCAGGAGCACCTCATTGAGAGAAATAACTCTAGAAAGAAAGAGCTGAGGGGCTTTTAGAGCCTTTACCTGCCATTTTATTTGCCCTAAGTTTGGGGCCAGGATTCCTCTCTGTAAGTGTTTATTTGTACCTTGTTAAACAGCTGGCAAAGCAAAACACACCTGATGAAAATGAAAACTGACTAAGCCCTGAGATGCCTGGTCCTTTGTGTGGGTGGAAAGGAGCAGCAGGGCCAAAGCAGAAAGCATCTGTCTGTTGGTCAGTGTAACGAGAACAGCTGACAGTGAAAAAAGCCCCTGAGGATTAAAAAATACCATCCAACCTCTCTGCTAGGAATAGCCAAACAAATCAAAACAAAAGACAGAGGCCAAGTCTATTGGTTTTAATCCTATCTTTGTATCCCCAACATGGTCTATCTTTTTTTTTTCCCCCCTGCCTTTTCAGCTATGTGTAATAATTATACTGTGCTGAAATAGCATCTGTTTTAGTATTATGGCTAAGAATGCAAGAAGACTCCATTGCACTGGGAAGAGAAATTCTATGGTTTAAAGCAACTATCATAAAGAATAAAATCCCAAGGTCCTGTGTGAAAACAATACATACCTGAAAAGTTTGACACCTCACTGAATTGTTATCACCTACAGAGTGAAATAATGAAGGTTCATTCAGAAGCAGCAGCAGTCAACATTTTATAGCAGGAAATTTTAAAAACTCAATTGAAAGTAGAATGAAAATTCAAACACAAACACAATTATTATGTAAATGGAACTGAACAGAAATCTGGCTCTAGTCATACTGTTTTTTTCCAGCTAGCTTGCTGTGGTGTCCATGATGTGATAGGCAAATCCCAAATACATAACATATCATAATCCTTGCTCCTCTGAGCATGCTATCCAAAACTGAAAATTGCACATTACTAAAAAAGATCTCTGCAATTTGAAGTGCCTGTAAATAGCCAGCATTCTAGTTTCATTTCTCCTAAAGTACAGAATTCCCTCTGAATATGAAAAGGGCTCTTCAAAGCCCAAACAAAAGGACTATTTGGCTGACCATTTTCATAATAAACATATCCCACATGGTTTGGCATCCCTAATTAGAAGCCCAGAGTAATTAGGAGAAAGTGCATTGCAGACAGCAGTGTGTAACACAGCAGGGAGATTCTGCAGCACTGCTAGGAGAATACCAAAGACCTGAAGGTCATTATTTTCCACTGGTTCCAAGCCACGCTTGCTGCTGTGTTTCATTTTTACAACCCAGAATGAGCGTGGCCCCTTGCACTGCGAGGGCTGTGAGAACCACAGAATCAGAGAACGGTTTGGGTTAGAAAAGGTCTTGAAGATCATCCAGTTCCAACACCCCTGCCACTAGACCAGGCTTCTCAGACCCCCATCCAATCTGGCCTGGAACACTTTCAGGGATGGGGCATCTAAACCTACTTTCTTTCAGTTTAAAGCCATTCCCCCATATCCTATCTCTACAGACCTTTGTCAAATGGAAGAGATCAGCCAGCTGGACATGGAAGAGATTGGCCAGCTGGACATGCCTTTCCCTGTGCTTCAAGGGCAATGTCACAGCTTCTTGCAACATCTGCCACATATTTGCAGGCCAGTGTGTGGGCTGAGTTGTTGCCTTGAGGGACCAAGGACCCTTTCTATCACAGACAGATAGGACCATAAAGCTGCTTGGCTGCAGCTTTGAACATTGTATTTGACTGGAGGGATAACCAAGCTCTTTGTTTTACAGCAGTGGCATGAGCATGCTTAGGAAACTGAACAATGATGAAATGGATCTTTTCTCATCAAAATCACTCCCTGTCATCCTCAGTGAAGAGGAAATTCTGACAGGATCAATGCCTTTCCAGAAGACATTTCATCTCAATGGTACAACACATATTGTCCAAAGTACAGGATAGCGAATATAGTTTGATCAGCTTAAATCATCTACTTTCTTTGTTTCCTAGACAAACAAGATTGTTCTTACCAGCAATTGACCAAAAAAAAGGTGTTGATCTAAAAGCAATTCTGTTATGTCTACCTAAGTTAAGTGCATAATACTACCTTTGTATTAATACATCTTTACTAATGAAATGAAATTAAGTAAAAAGAGACATTTACTGTTTCTGTCATTCAGTAAACAGCTGACAAGCACTGCAGTGAAAATAAGCAACTCCTATATAAAATTCTATTTTCCTTCAAGTGGTTTTGGTCAATTTCGGTGAAGTAGAAGGGATGCTGGGGACTGGTGCCATGTATCTCAATGGAAATACACACTTGAATAGCAGACACATCAGGAAACTACACATGGCCGAGATACTAATGGCATAAGCCAACCTGAGATAGAAATGCATAAAAAAATGATATGCCAGTAACAGGTCTGCAATTTTACCAGTCTCACAGGACTCTCTTGCTTATTCAGGGGCACCAATCACCTCTGATTATATGTCAAATCTAAGACATTACAGTTACTGTAAGGAAAATTCTATTTCCATTGACATATGATACAACCTCACCACTTGGCCTAAAAGCAGAATTCATCCAGAAATACAGAGATTCATAAAAACTAGCAAATTATTGCCATCCCTTAGTACTGGTGGGCTGAAAATACTCAGTAACCTGTTGCAGTAAAATTCAACGAATAGCTTGCAATGTGGAACCCTACTCCTGCAGAATCTGGCCCTCAAGGCTTTATGGTTCCTGTCTGTTCAGAAGACACTTCCATTGCTCCCTCATTTCTTGTTTTCCAGAGTAACAAAAAAATAGAAGTTTTGTATTTTTTCTGTTTTTAATGATGTCTAGTAGATGTGCTGTTTTCATTTGTAGCATATGTGACGTGGCTTTTAGAAGTAATTTATTTTTGGTGGCAAGCTGCTGATGCTTGCACCAATGTTGGCTGTTAGCAATTAACACCTTCTGGTCCACTATGGACAATTTCCCACTCACTGCTTTTTAAGGTGCTAAAACTAATCTACACCAGCTCTATGTCCCATAGCTCCATTTCACCCATTTGAGGCTTTTCTTACTGATAGCCAAGGTTTTTCTTTTCCTCAACTAATAATGACACACAACCCAGAGGATATAGGGAAGTATCCCTACGAGATTTTGTTAAGAAGAATCCTCTGCTGACGATGAGACTGAGGTGAGATAATACGTGTTAAAACCTTCTCAGAGGTGTTACCATGGACAAATACAAGTTTTGGCTGTGAAAACAGCAGGCGTGAGAGGAAGCTACCTCAAGAGAAGGAACTGAGCATGTCCTTGTTACCTGTTAAATGTTTGGCATATCAGCCAGATAAAACACAATGACATTCATTGCCTTATGATGCAGCATTAATGACATTAATTTCATAGCATTGTTCTCATACAAAGAAACCTCCTAAAGAATAATAACCAGACCTAAGCACTGGTGTATTAATGAGCATTGGATGGGGCACTCTGGTGGATACACACTTGTGTCTAAGTGGCTACTGGCATCTCTCCATGTCTGAGCCTGAGCATTCCTAACTGCTAAGAACTTCCACACTCACCTCTTCGACACAAAAATGAGTTCAACTTAAAATTACATATAATAAAAAAAAAAAAACAAACAGAAAAACCCCCCAAACCCAAACAAAAATATCCAGGATAAAAGGAAAATTTTTCTGTATTCCAGATTCATAGTTGCACTTGTTCACCTGATAGAAAGGGTAGATGGATTTCTCCATCGGAAAAATCCAAGTTTAGACAAATTCTTTCACTTTTTCATGATCTGTGGCTGAGTAGTATTGATGTTTTAAGGCCCATATGAAAATCTCACAAGAACAAATATCCTTCAATGCTTTTGTCATTTTTATTTTGTGGTCATGAGAACTAAATTGCAATAATGATGAAAAGCCTTACTTACATGGACTCCACTGCTTAAAACTATTGAGTCTACTTTTACTCCTTGAAACTTTTCCCTTTTTTTGTTTGTTTTTTTTTAGGTTTTTTGGGGGGCTTTTGGTTTTGTTTGTTTTTTATTTTTGGGGTTTTTGGGGTGGTTTTTTTGTGTTTTTTTAACATGGAAATGAAGCTTTAAACACTCAGAGATTCTGACACCTTCAGGACTGTGCCTCTCTGGCACTAGCTGATGATACATGGATTCAATGCAAGGTGACAGTCCTAATCATTGCATCCGTTAGAGTGAGCACTGAGATAAAATTATTTTGGAAAACAATCTCAACTCACAATATAAAAATGTACTGGAAGCTGCTGGTTCCCATGAGCTAACTTCAGCTGCTGGAAGCTGAGCATTCACTGCAGAAAGCTTCAGTCAGAAAAGCTCAGGAGCTTTAATCATCTGCTGATGACAATTTTCAGAAACCTGTGCAAATTCTACCTTTTCATTATCACTCAGGGAGTATAAATGAACAGTGAGGGACAGCTAAGTCAAAGGGCATCCAGAGTAAATCAAAATTTGGAAGAAGCCTCTAAAGAAAAAGGAACTCTTTATGTCTGAGGGAATTATAGCTTTCAGTCCTACAGTGAATTCAGGATTTTTCTGGCTACCTCAAGCGACACCTCCTTACACAGTACATTTCTGCAAAAATCTCAAGGATTAAGAAAGCAAGGAAAGAAAAAGACAAAGGGATGCAGTTATTTTTTACTACAAATCAACTTAAGATGGCTTGAATTCTGAAGGAGAAAGGGAACGATTTTAAAAATTTTCAATCTTGCATAGAGGGTAGAAGAATCGTACTTGAAAAAAAAAGCCTTCTTATGATGTCAGCACTCAAAAGAGAATCATCCCACATAAAATTAATGTCATTATTATGTGATTTCCATCTGTTAACGAAGCCAAACGATTAGAGCTGCTAGAGAAACTGCCTTAATGGAACAAGCACAGATAACGGCTTTGAATAAATACACAAGCAAAAAGACAATGTCGGGCTCATTGAATGCCAAGTAAATAAATAGGCTGTGTAGTGCTATACCATCCAGCAGAAATGTTATGCTGAATGCCTGGATCACTGCTTTCATGGCTTCTGTAGCCAATTTTGTTTTGGATTTTTTTGGATGAAACCATCTTTTTGGGTTTTTTTGTCAGCTCCTTTTCCAGACAATTCCACTGGTATGCTTTACGTGTGTTCTAGTTCTTAGTACAATCTGTATTCAAAGACCTTCCCCAGCCCTCATCACTTGTCCAGAAAATATTTTCCACATATCCCTAACACTTTCCCATTTACTTCCCAAATCTATCTTACTGGCACAACAGATATCTCTGACAAAATCCCTTTAGTCTATCACTGTATTTTTAAACAGAGTCCAAAAAATTATTTATAAAGTACCTTTTAAATACATATTTATATATAGTAAAGCAGAGTGCTTGATAGCATTTTTTAGATGTCAATATACATCAGGCATCAAACATTATTCCAAACTGGCCTCTGTAAAGCACAGCAGAATGCAGTATATATATGGGTATACCCTTTCACAAGCCAGCATTTTCAAAAAAGTAAAATCTATTTAAGAGTCATAGGGACTTGCCTTCCACAATATCTAAATCAGTCCAGAGAAGGACATTTCTGGGACAGAACTTGTGAACATCTAGGCAATCCTACACTCAGAATAATTATTTTTAAACACAGTTCTCCAGAAAGCTGCTACTAATAACACATTTTAAACCTTTGGCAGAGCAAAGTATGTGGTGATGTTTCCCCCTACACAAACTGAAATACCAAGACAGTGAAACACTGCCTGAGCAATCTCTCCTTACATAAGAGCCAACAATTCCTTTGCAGATTGGCTCTCATTGCCTCTGAAAAATGTCAGTGGGGACCAATGTTTATAAAACTTATGTTGTAATACGCTTAAGTGCTTTGTGCTGGAGTACAGAGGTATATTTTTGACTGTTCATTTTTTGCATGGAAATTAAGTCCTTGCTGCTTTGGAACACTTTTAGCGTTGTATCACAAGACTGTACTATGAGTGAAGAACTTAAGCTTCAGGGTTGTTCCCAAAACATTAAAAGATGTAACATCAAAGAACTATCCAAAAATCATTGTTCCTGTAAGAAAACAAGAGCTTTTCAGTATGCTGATAAATGTACCACGGCCTAATACATTTTGTAGTTGTTATCCTCCGCAGAGTCCTACCCTCCTTATGTCAGGAGAACACATGATATTTTTTCTCTTTTATTTAGCTTCTAGCCTACGTGATCTGTGAAGGTGAATAAATACAATTATTACAAAAAAAAAAAAAAAGAGTGGCTGAGAAATTTATTTAAATGCATTCACTTCCCACACCTCATCTACACATGAAATCTCAAAGAAGGGAAGAATGTGCAGGAAAGGCACATCCCCCCCATATTATATATAGACTGTCAAACAAAGGATCATTAGATACACAGTACAAAAGTACCCTATAATGCATTTCTCATTTTGGAGGTCAGATTGATTACACAGGCCCTGTGGCAAAGCAGTGACAGGGCCACAGAGCTGCTCTGCCCACTCATCATCCCAGGGACAGAGCACCCCAAAATCCCTCCCTTCATCTCTAGTTCCCAATAGCTAAAAATTGGCTGCCATTTCTTTCTTTCTAATAAGGGAACTACTGAATTGCCATGATCAGCAACTAGAACTAGCAAACTCTTCTTTGCTTGCATCTGAGCTCTTCTTAGTCTACATAAGATGCAAAGCATACTATTATTTCCCAGCAAGGCAAGAACAATAAGAATTCAAAAGTACTGGTGTTTCTTTTAGCTTTTAGGTAGCACCCCAGTCCTTAAGGTCTAATGATTCCTTCTTTGCTAATGAAGATTTGTTGGGGTTTTTTTCAGTTCATCCAATATGTATTTCTAGGTAATATAAATATGGAACAAATGTTAGTGAGATATGTGTCTAAGTCATATTGCTTCTTGTTGTTCTGCAACAGACTTTATCCCCAGTGCTTTCTACAGAACAGTTCCAGAGAGACACTTACCTTGTCTGACGGCTAGTGTTGTTGTGTAGACCAAGAATAGAAGGATATAATTGAGGAAGCTCTGAAAAACAGGTGTGTTGGCATGGAAATCTTCTGACAGATACTTGCTTGTGAGACCAATTCCACAGATAAGGAGGGAGAGTACCTGGCCAAGTGCCACAGACAGCAAGAGATCCCTGAAAGGAATGAGAATAACAGACATAAAACACTCAGCCTCCTCACTAAGGAGGAAATGCTCATACTCCTCCAGGAATCATGTTCAACATTTCTGGGACATGGAAGAAACATGATGCTTCAGTCAATGAGGGGACCTGCTGTGTACAGCCAACATAACATTTCCATTATTTCTGCTCTTATCATGGGCGTAAACATTGTGCCAACACAGTAGCTTTCATTCACATGTTAAAGAACAGCAGATGGCACATCCCTACCATTTAATTTTGCATTTCACATTTCACAAAGGATAAATGATAGTTTAAATCAACCAAAATACAACACTGCTTCCTTTGAGCATCCTCCATAACAGAAAGACACAGGAGTATCATTCAGACACAGCAGGAAACGCAGCTCTTTCAGGAATTAGCAGCCAAAGAGAAAAGGACGATAAAGGATCATGTTTCACCATCAAGAAGAATACACATTTCATCATGTAAACTATTCTTTCCAACTACTATGCAGATCTCTTTATATTTTCTTTCATCTTTCCCACTGCTTACTTTCTCTTCTGCTTGATGGGAACAGGAGGTTCCAATTTCCCCCTTCCTGTCTCCTGGTTATTAGAAATGTATTTTCTCTTTTGGCTTCTTGCTTTAATCTGTTTTTCTTATTTTTCATCTCCAGTATGCTCTGCATTCTCCTATTACAACTCCATTCTCTTTCCCCACAGGTCTCAAAGTTTCTCCTTTTGCGCATGTTCTCTGTCTTCCTATAATTTTCTTTTTACTCAAGAAATTGCTGTATCTGAAAGACCTTTTCCCTCCAAATATCTCCATCTCTTTTACTCTTCCTGTAGAATTTATTATCTAACCACACAGCCCAACTGAGCACAAAGAACCCTCCTTCTCTAAATTTTGTCACAGTATCTCCTATACCCACAACACAGGAATATCTGTATTTTTAAAATTATGCTTAAGAGTTTTCCCAGGTTCCCCATGTGTCAGTACTCTTGTGCTGACCAGGCCTGCTCCACAGCTACACCTTCCCATGCAGAAGAACGAAATCCAAAAGTGCTGGTCTGGTAGAGAAGCAAGCAAAAACAATGCCAGGGGAGCAAAAGGGCATCCGAAGGGGACACCTACTCTGTGCCCTGCCCACTGCCGCTGTTGCTGTCACCAGCCCCCAGAAAAGAGGGTCTGAGCTCCCTAGGGGAAGACATGAAGGAGAGGAGTATGCTCTGCAATGTCTCATTCGAGCCTGGAATGAGGAAAGGGAACTAGGCAATCCTAAGGGAGTAGAGAAAGGAGGGCAGCACCCCGCTCAGCTATAACAGTATTTCATGCGTGTTCTCTGCCAGACAGTAAAAAAAAATATTGCTTCAAGGCTGCTTTGCTTTCCCTGACAGATTTCCCTGACCTCGGCTCTGCATGTTTGGCAGTGATGAGCATCTGTGCTCCCACAACTTGGTAAACTCAAGTGTCAAATTTGTTTCCTTTTTTTTCATAAACAATCCTCCCACTAATGTGTCACGGTGTCAGTCATGGCGTGATTTAACCAAACAGACACTGGAAAGCACAGGAAGCTGGGTAGTTATATTCAGCTAACATACCTCGCTGACAAACAGCCTGACACACAGAGTAAAGAACAAACTTTATTGTGCTAAACCCTGTGTTTTGATGGGAGACTGCTGGATAAGTAGCAAGTAAGACTCTACTACTGCTACCTCCGCTTTCACATTACTCACTCTACTGTGAAACACAACCATGGGAAACAAACACACTCGACAGAGGTAACATTCAAGACCACAATGCAAATGCTGCCTGCACTATTGATCCTCAGTTGCTGCTGTTACCTTCTCTGCTGCTAACATGGAATAGGAAATTTGAATAGTGACTGCAATCTAAATCCACATATTTATCTTGCACACTTGTTTACAGTTCTTCATTTAGCTGGATATTGTTTCCCACGTCCTTCTGTAATTAAGTTGCATGCAGGGTTCTCCTCTTGCCTACTGCCGTTTCTACAGTTTCATTTCATTAGTAAATTAGATGTTTGCAAATCAGTAGCCTGCTTCACATGGAATGCAGGTGTGTCCCTGTATCTCGGCTGTGCCTACGAGTGAAAGTTGTATTACATTCATTGTGGGACTGCATCTGCTCTGAAGAGAAGCATCTTGGATCCTACTTAGATTTAAATAAAGCTAAATACATCCTCTCTCAGGAAAGGATTCTCACAATAATATATTTCTTGCTCCCTAGGGCTGTTAGCTGTTGGGAACCTCACTAATCACTACATTTTTTCAGACTGGTCAGAAGTTTGATGAGGTCTTATAAAAGCCGTATTTTTTAGCTCAGCTCTCTATATTCAGGTGTGTCACCAGACCTAACCAATCAGTACTGACATTTGTATTAAAAATCCAACCAACAAAACCTGAAAAACACCAGGTAAATTTCAAAGCTCTGTCTGATAGCTGTAGCCCTCTCTGGTGTACGTCTTGATTCTCTCATTGCCATCTTGCAAATTATAGAACAGCCATATTTTTTCATAGTTGGTTCTTTGCCAAGTCATTCAACCATGTCTATAATTGGCAGTTTTCCTAAAGAGTTGATGTCTCTTGATATNGTTTTACATTTCATAAACTTGTCAACAAGAAAGTAATTCAAATTTTATGGTCTTATTCCTAAAAAGTCATTGAGAATACCTTTCTATGTCTTCTGTCAATTGCAAAATATATCAAAAAATCCACTCACTATTGTATTATTGAACACAAAGGGTAATTGGAGTTCAGTAAATACAAACATGGACAAGATTCAAGACTGTGAACCTAAACACAAACCTAAACTTCCAAATCTGTAGGTAAAGGCTGGGTCAGTATAATCTCTGTAACTTTAAAGAGCTTTTGAGTAAAAATTGTCTTTTGGACAAAAACAGAATGTAAAAAATGCAGGAATCTACTTTGTGGGAATCCAAGTGCAAGTAGTACCATCAATGTCACTGTCTTTCAAAACACTGACTACATAAATGATACTGAGTACATACATACTGCTTGTCTCTGATTTTTGCACACATTTGGTATTTCTAATTATTTAAGAAAACTCATCCTGAAATCAAGCTGTTGTGCTTCTCTTCCAGTCAGTATTTAGTAAAACATTTCACAGTTGATGGATGACACAGAAAGATACAAATCTTTTATTTCATCAGTGCAAAGAGTAGCATGTTCGATGTTTAAGCAGAACTATTCAAATGCCCATGAAATGCTCAGACTTGAAGCAAAGATGATCCATTTTATAAAACTTAACTACTCCTAAGACTGTTCATTAAACTCTCCTGCCACCCCTGGAAATATGCTCATTACAGACATGAATGACAAGCAGTGGCACAGAAGATTTGGTGTGCTCCCCTTCTCTCACCCCTGTAGGCTGTGACACACTAACCATTACCAGGGAAACAGGTGAAATGAAAAGTAAGAGAAAGCAAATCACAAGATCAATAAAATGCTCATTTTTGCCTTGGCTGAATGGAAGAGAACAACTCATCTCTCTCCAAACAGAAAAGTGGAAACAAATCTTAAATTACTTGTTTAAGTTTGTGACAATGTCAGCAGCAATATAGAAAAATACAATTTTTTGATAAACCTAAAAACCAATGTAAGATGCCTGAATTTTACAAAAATTGCTGGTAATATTAACTGTATTTATTTTTTTTCCTGCAAACGATGATCTAATAATTCAAGACTCTTAACTCCTGAGCCTTTAATACCTGAATAAGAATAATAACATACCCATTCTTTTTTTAAGAAGAAGCAGCAAGCAAACACTGAAAAGAAGATTTCAATGGCTGTAGAAAACCTACTATTTCTTTTAGAAAAAGTAAAAAGAAACTAACTCAATGCTGTCATGTCTGGCAATCCTAAGTATCTTCCCCCAAAATCATAATACTGTTGAAATATGCAACATGGCTCCTATCTGCAACACTTTTTGTGCTACTTTTCATACGTTTCACCACTCAAAGACTGGCACAAAGGATGATTTCTTCCCTAAGCCTTTGGTCTATCATGCTGGCTTCAGTAGCACATTCATTCACTGAAGAAGTAACATTCATTCATATCTTGAAGAAAGGCTATGTAGTTTGATGGCCTTCAAACAGAACACCAAAAAAGGACTCTCACTACAAAAAGCTTCATAAAAGTGAGGGTTTCTGCCTTTCAGGATCCAATTTCTCTTTAGCTGAGTGCTATTCTATTTCTCTTCTTGTATTCAATTTAAATCAAAATAAAGCAATTCTTCAAAAATCCCATTTTCCCTCACTAATACCAACAGTACCTTCTCAAACCAAGTTAAAACAGGGGAAGATCTTCAGCTTGTAGCTAAACTTTGATCTCACAAATGCATAGAAATATTGAATGATTTAGGCCGGAAAAGGTCATCTAGTCCAACCATTAACCTAGGATCAGATGGGTGTTTTGAAGTGAGAATTAGGTCAGAATTACGCCTAAACCCCATGTTGCTAAGTGGGCTTTTCATGGCATACTAACAGAAATTAAAATATACTTCTTTATCATCTCTTTAGAAGTGGAGCCAGAAGACAAAGCCTCATCTTTACATTGGGAGCCATTTAATTCTGTTTAAATGTCTGGGCTGGTAGCTGCTGCGCATCCTTTTTACTTGTTCCTCCAGGCATATGGAAATTTCTGTCACTTGAGTATCTCCTTCTTTATCAGCCATGACAAAGCCAAACTTCTGAAGCCAGCCATTCTCATATCAAAGAACTCTGAAGCTAGTGCTTGGTTCCTAGCACATACACACTGGCATAATAAAGTGTACTAAACAGCTATCTGCAGCTTCTCCTGTAATTATTTTTCACGAAATTAAAACATTTAGCTTTGAATACTAGCTCATTCCCATATCCTCCCCAGAACATGGAAACACTACTCACAAAACACAATCAAAGCAGTGCAACATTCAGAAGGAGCCACACAATCACACCTGCTGTATGCTGGAGAAGCAGTGACATGCAGAGGGTGGCCAAGTGATTTAAACATTTAGGCCTATTTAATTGACACTAAATCCTGTTTTAAAGCACTCTCTATGTCAGTTTAATTTAACTGCTTTCCCTCCTCTCTTTTGCACTTTATTTGGTTTCTTTCCATTGATAAGTCCCCACTGCACCAGTTTTAGAGTATCTCAGACGGTAAAGAACAGAGGCTACCACTACTTTTAATCTCTAGCATGAGGTGTGTTAATCCTTCAGCACGCCACAGGCTCTAGCAGACAAGAGATTGGCAGTCTGTTTCCTGAGCCAAGATTCCACTAGAGGAACACATCTGTAAAGGCTGCTTTACGGCACTGTTAGAAAGGGCCTGCAGGCAGGATCGTGCTTTCTCCGGGACGGTAATGACTGCCACACAAAGTTACCGCTCCAAATGTTCCAAGCGTGTACTTGAAAAAAGAAAAAACAGATACACTTCATTCAGAGACTGACGACTGCTATGCCATCGTGAAGTTGATGATGTCTGTCACAGCACTGTGATTTTGCCAAGCTTCTTCACTTGAGTGCATTTTACTGTGATTCTATAAAAGTGTGAGGAAAAATAAAACAAGGTCTTAAAAACTGCACATTGATTCAAAGTGAGCTGAAGTTATGCCCCTATAGGAATCCAGTCAAATTTATTTAAATGCTTACAGGTGGATGTGGAATCTTATTTTAAGATTCTACTTATCTGGTAGAAATATTGATGTGTATTATCATAGAAAAAACAGGAACAGCCCATGTCAAAATCACAAATACTAACTACCATCACCAGCATGAAATGTGACTGTTTTCACTGCAGCAGAGTTCCTAAGTTCCCACACCACCCCCCACTCAAATAGCTGCTTAACGAGGACATGGACATTACTTCCATATTTTGTGGTTCGCACTTAACACTGACATAGGCAGCTTGTGAAAGAGTAAATTAACAAGATTTGGTCTGGACAATCAACTGAGCTCTCACTGAAAGCTAAAGCTGCAGATTTTCTAATAGCTTTGAAGCATATGAAGTCTCCTATTAGTCCTGCATTGCTCTGAAATTGATTGCATCTAAAGAACAAGATTCTACACTACTTTTGCATGGAAACTTATATTTTCTTATTTCCCCTTATTCTGACATGCCTGTTACACAGGGGAGAAATTCCACAAGTTGGCACGGGCAACCCTTCCCTCCTCTCTGCCTCTCTCAATAAGGTAAGGATTGCAGCAAGTATCTTCAGTTAATGCACCAAGGCTGCTGCACACTGCTTTAAAGCAATTTACAGAAGCAGTCCCAATATTCTACAATTAAATGTTCACAGCACTAATAGCAACCAAGTTGCCCAACACATATACTGATAATAACACCATGGACTGATGTGCCATGTCATTCCGTTGGTCAACTACTCCCATAGTCTACATTCCCCACAATCATTCTAGATGATGTCTCAAGAAAATACAGTGGATTTGTAGGTCTAAATAAAAGACACTTTTAATATTTCTGGCAAGGAAGAACAAACCAAAGTAAAATACTTTCAGAATACAGGTCTCAAGCTATTGCTGAACAGTGGAATACCAAAGTCTGAGTCCCAGCTAAAGCCATACACTGCATTAAAATACAAACAACACTAATATTAACCTAAAAATCAGAGAGTGAAACCCATGCAACACCAAGCCTATCCATCACTTAATTCCTACTGAGTCATTATTTTGACATCATTGCATTTAAATGATGTACAGGCTTTGTATTGGATCTCAGCACAAAGGGTAGGTTTTCCACACAGTGAGCTGCAGAGTACCTCAAGCTCCCACTGAGGCTCAAAAGAAATTCTCTGTGCCTCAAGCTGGGGGTAGGAGGGGAGCTCTGTGCCTTCTTGCTCTCATCATCCTCTCCTGCCACCTCCCCAGTGACTCATCACTTGCACTGCAGCTCAGGATCAAACTCAACAGTTTCTTTCCTCAGCAGGGCCCAGCACCTCATTGCAGCATCCAAGGGACAGCCCTGAGGGGCAGCAAAGGGACAGCCACACCTGGACACACAGCCAGCACTTCCCAAGAGTTGAAGAAGACCCAGCAGCCACTGCCTTGGCTGGAAGGACACCCTGGGCATGGGGAGAGCTGCCCATGTTTCTTATCCTTTGCTTTTTGGCTTTCATAGTTGCTTTGAGGTTTTTCTGTTCAGGACATTAAGGTTCTAATTTGTATTCAAATACAACTGAGCTTGATTTTAAGAGCCTTCTGGGGAGATCTCTAAAAATCAAGGTGTAGGTACATCTGCCTGAAAGCTGTGGCTGACTCAGGCTCTGCAGCTTTTCAGTGACAGCTTGAGGGACCAGCCCAGATTGTTGACTTTGGCTGAAAACAAAGCAGAATCACATTCAGCAAGCCTTGGGAGTCTCTGAAGCAGTTTCTTAAGATGAGCTTTTACTTAATAAATTTCCCAATTCTTGTATATTGCCAATTACAGCAGTTCTTGAAAATGGGTATAATTTATCATAAGCTTATACCCCAACTTCACACACACATATAAATATGCTCATAGATATGAGCGTGTTTTTACAACACTTTAGTAACTGGAATTTTTTAAAGACTATTCTTACACAGATAAAACACATCCCTGCACTCAATAGTTAGCTATATACTCTTGAAACATCTGCTGCACTGGCTCTAAATGCAAAGAAGGCACTCCTTCCTTAATTATTATTATTGAATAAGATACATGTTTAAAGACAGCAAAGGAAAGTGTGGTGACAAAACTTCCATGCTATTATCTTGATGGAGTCCAGTGTTAAATCATTACAGGCAAATTGGAGGCAGGGTGTGTGTTTTGTGTTGGTGCAATTTGTTTACAGTCAGCTTCATCCTACCAGTGAGCTAACAAAGAAAAAGAAAACATGCTTATCCTAAAAACATGCCTAGGTTTTGAAACAGCCATCTGCCTTCCAATCAGCAATTTCCTGGTTCCTTTTCAAGTACAAATCACCAGACTTGGAGCCCCAGAGGCTTTTTCTCTTTAAGAATGATGGTGTCTCCATATACAGTTCTTGGCAACTCTGCAGCCTATACTGGATAGATTGAAAATATTTCAATCTTTCTGATGGAATCAAAGGTATAATTATAGATGACTATACGATAAAGGAACTGTATTTCAGGTTCTTTTAGCCAAATAAATTGACTGAAGCTAGCTGCAGCCCATACATTTTTATAAATTTCACTGTCTACCCAAGTATGACTAGAGAAATTAATATATATAAACATGTAAATATTTGATCGAGATTGGAATAATAAATGACAGAATTAACTTTCCATACGAGAGCTTACAAAACTAGTTACAAACACCAACTGCTGAATATGGTATTTTTAAACAAGTAACTTCTCCATCATTATCCAGAAATTAATTCAAAAGTGATATCTCCAGTCTTAGAAATAGAATAAGAGACTCAATTATGTATTAAGAGTGTGCTGTAATTTCTCAGGCTAGAAATCCATGTGACAGCTCCTGAAAATAACACATTTTTGCCTATGAAATCTAGGCAGTCATTGGGCCACTGATGACTTATTTTTATGATTCAAGAAAAAAGCACACAAATAGATGTGGTTTTGAGGTAGTTATTTATCTTTACTCTCTTCTAAATGCACCAGTCTGAGCTTTCAGATGTTGAAAGAAATGAGGATGTGGAAGGACTGACAGCTCTCTGCCTCTTGTAGAAAAGAAATTCACTGTCAAATTTCATTAGCTCATCTCACTTGCAGTGGTTTTTATGCCTAAGGCTCAGGACATTATAAATACAGTGACGAATATCTTTAGATAGTATAAGAAAGAGTTTTAAAAGTTTCAGTTCAGTTAAGATCATCATTAGCTCCCAGTTTTCTCAGAGGAGCTGAAAGCCTACAGTAATAGACCTGGATGATTCCCAGCATCAAGAAAAATAGCTCACCAGTGCCCAAAGAAGTACAACATCACTTCTTACTGCTCTCTTGCCATTACTGTACAGTGCTAATACAGTTTAAACTGATGGGGGTTTATGGACTCTTAGAGCTATTGAGAGACAGTTGATAAAGGATGAGATGAAAAGCATTACAGCTCCTGCTATACCCCTGCCACTGATAAGCCAATCTTGATTGAATGGTCTGATGGAAAACAATTTTAAATGACTCAAGATTCCTCAAGTGATAGATGCTACTGTAACTTTATTCAGCGTTGTCAGAAACACAGAAGTATGAGCTTGGAGTTCCTAGAAAATAGTATGTATGTGAGTCAGTATGATGGATGATTTCAGATTTTTCCTGATGCTCCTGAAAGTGGCAAAAAATGTTTCTGAATTTCTGTCCTCCTAAAATTCATAACTCTAAGTATATGCATTTGTGAGCACTGACTGTTCATCTACAATTAGGCAACTAAAAAAAATATAGCCTTCTTGTAAACCTGGAGGTCAAAAAAAGGCAGGTAGGAATACTGGAAGTGCAAAAATGCATCTATGAATATCATGGCTAGCTTTTGGAGAACTAAAACTACTACTTCAATTATTACAAGAGAGAGAATTTTTTTCTATTTTTTTAATATCAGTGCATCTGCAAAATAAATAACAATGATTTTTCATTCTAGAGAGCGTATAATATCTAATGTAAAAGTTTAATTTAAAAATCAGATTTATCTGCCTGGATTCTGCAAAATCTTTTGCTTGGATAAAACTAACTACATTTAAAGCTTTAGAACACAACTTTTTTACTTTTTTTTTTTTTTTGCAGCTCTTGAAAATTGTTCCAGAATTCAAAAAACCCTGCTTCTGTGGGCCACATTTTCTCTCCAGGCAGGCATATGCAATTCCCGTAAATTTGCATCTTCTTTACAGTGAGTTTCAACTGTATAATCTACATGCTTGAAGCATGTAAAAGAAACTTTAAGAAAAATGTCCTGAAGTTGGCCCCTGAATTGCACCCATGGTACAGAAAGACAAAGGATACCCACATTAGCATTTCATCAAGGACAGCCATTGCACACTTTTCCAAATCTCCATCTACTTCAAAGGAGAGATGCTCATGTGCCTGTGGCTCATTCTAACTTCAGCTCTTCAAGGCTCTGACCTTCTTTTGCTTTTTCCCATGTGTGGGTTGTATTGCTGCTACCTCATTCTGCAGCCCCTCAAGCAGGAGTAATGCTCAAAGTTGCTTGCTCATGGATATTATGACAAACACAAGGACATTAAAATTTCATGCATTTTTTTTCCCCAACAGTTCTTTAATGCACGGAGGCCAGGATTTTCCTCCTTTGGGTGAGTGTCTTTCTCTGTCCTCTTCTTGCCTGTGAAGCCTGTATACTGAGCTCAGGATGGCACAACTTCATTATGGAGAAACAGAAAACACCCCCCAATAGATCTACCACTGATCTGGTGGTTGATACACCACAGGAAGCAGAATATGTGAAGGTAAATCCTTAGAACAAGACCCCTGAAGCCACTTAGGCAAACAGTTTTAGAGTTTGGCTGCTTTACTGAGCTGGGTGTCACCTTCTGGAAGAGAAGTTTGTGCTCCGGCTCTAGAGAAACTGCAGAGGCATGACTGAAGAGTGAATTCCTGGTCTGGGTCAGTAACTACCCCAGTTATGGCTACAGTAATGAGGGGTTTTGGTAGGCTACACCCTTTCTGGCCCAGCTGGATCAATTGTGAGTGCCCTGCTTACAGGACTTGGAAGGTGTTGAGTTTTTTTCCCTGTCTGCTACTGGTCCTTTCTGAAAGCAAGGTCCCTCTAAGGCATTTCGAGCCCAGAACTGACTCAGCAATAACCCAGGGGTGCTCTCACAGGTCCTCTCTGCCTTTCTACTCCTAAGACACAGAAGGGTCTTGCAGGAAAAGAAGCACTTGGTGAAAGGAGGCACAGCAAAGCCAGCCTTACAGGGAGGTGGAGTGCCAGTACTTCTCCCTCTCCTTGCTTTTGCTGTTTGTTCAATACACAGCCAAAACTACACAGGAGGTTCAAACTTCTGCATCCGCATTCTTCTGCATTCTGCTTATAATTCAAAAAGAAAAAAGCTATTTCAAGTGGAAATTACAACTAGAGAGAATTCAACTCCTGCTAAATGAAAAGTCCAACAACCCTAAGTTCTTCATTTTTAGGTACCAGTGTGGTGGTTCTGGTTTACTGCTCTACCCTTAGGCTCCAAGATAAATCTCTCCCTTCTTCTCTTCCTTTCAATTTGGTGAAACAGCATGACTGCCTCTGTCAACACTGTAAATTTACTACAGACCTGACACAGAATGATGGAACAGGCTCAGCTGAAAAAACATAAGGGCACCGATCTCATTTTTGTCTTTTATTACAATTCAGAATTGCAAGGTGTTTGAAATAAATAAAAATAAATAAATGGTAAGTGGTCTGGGAAGTCGCCAGCTGTAGATTTTTAGAGAGTCAAGACAGAGAAATTCCTGGCCTACAGGATACTGCTGCGGTGCCGAACGAATGACTGCAGTCACCTATGACCTAAAGAATGAGAATGATGAATGACTTAAATTAAAATGAAACCTGTGAGAAAAGGGGAGCTGTAAGGTCCTCTTGAAGGAAATTAACCAAATGACATTTGCCAGAGCATTGTTCCCTGCCTTCCAGGTTGCTTTATTGCAATTTCTTCACAACAGTAGCATCTGAATTTCAGATACGCAAAAAAAGAAAACTCAGTCATGTAAAACAGATTTTCTTAGTGGGTACAATTTTGCCTCACCAGCACTGAACTGTGGAGTCATGCAAAGGCAATGAGCAGGCTGTAACCAGGCCACTGAGGGTGTCCTCGTGTGTGCAGCTGATATGCCATCTCCTTCCCATATAAAGGGCAATAGCATTCCAAAACATGCCCTGACCCAGGAGAACATGGATCAAAATTGATGTTCCAGCTGCAGCAAACAAGATCAGCCTCGTGTGACTTTCCCAGTGTATGCTGGGAAGTTAATCAGCACCATGCCACTCTCCTGACAGTGGTGGATACAGAGGAGGCATAGCTCTGTTCTTCCCCTTATCCTTCAGTTGTGCCAACCTGCCCATCCCCGACACTGGGGCGTGGCACCCCTGTATTATCCCCCTGGCTGTTCCGCATGTAGTGTGGCACCAGTGGCACCTGTATTGGTTCACCCTCACAAAATCTCAGAGAGATTCACAGAATATCCTGAGTTGGAAGGGACCCACAAGGATCACTGAGTCCATCTCCTGGCCCAGCACAGGATGCCCCAAGAGTCACACCATGTGCCTGAGAGTATTGTCCAAAATCTTCTTGAGCTCTGGCAGACTTGGTGCTGTGACCACTTCCCTGGGGAGCCTGTACCTATGCTCAGCCACCCTCTGGTTGAGAGTGGTTGAGCACTAATATCTATCTAGTGGTTATCGTAGTAGCTAAGTTAAACTTCCCCTGACACAGGTTCAGTCCATTCTCTGGGGTCCTGCCACTGGTCACGACAGAGAAGAGATCAGTGCCTGCCCCTCCGCTTCCCCTCACAAGGAAGTTGTAACTGCAATGAGGTCTCCCCTCAGCCTCCTCCAGACTGAACAAAGCAAGTGACCTTACCCACTCCTCATCAGCTTCCCCTCAAGGCCCTCCACCATCCTCACATCCCTCCTTTGGATGCTCTATTACAGCTTTATAATCTTCTTGTACTGTGGCACTCAAAACTACACACAGTGCTTGAGGTGAAGCTACACCAGTGCAGAGTACAACAGGACAATCACCTCCTTCAACCAGCCTGCACGAGGCTCAAACTGCTCTCTCTGGTGAAGCTCATCTCCTGTGGAGGCAGCCATGGAGGATCCCGCTCCAGCTTAGGCATCTCTGCAAAAGCATGGCTTCTCAAAACCAGAATAAAAAGTCCATTGGTGTGCAGGAAGGCTTCCTCACAGACCAGCTGCTTTTTTTCAGCAAAAGAGGGCCTTTTGCCTCCCAGCCATATACAAGTGCGGCCACAACCTCCAGCTCGCAAGTTTATTTTATCTTCCCTCCCAGCACAATTCACATCTGTGCTTGCAGCAAAGAGAGCAGGGGGTCAGTCTGACAGTTGAAATGAAAAGTGTGAGGGAAAATCAGGGATTAAATCATATTCTGTGTAAGCATGACATTTGAGACACTCTGCTGTAAAGCTTTAGACTGCTACTGTTACAAAAATACATTCATAAACCTACCATTAGCATTAAAAAGATTAGGAAGAATTTCCGTGTTATTCAATAGCATTTGCTCTGCAGAAATCACCCCTCTGAAAGGCATCTAAGGCTGTAGTTACAACTGAAGGATAAAACCCCAGTCACAGCTCTCCGTTTCCTTGCCTTTCGGAACTGAAGTTAGCCATTAAATCGGATTTCACTGTAATGATATGCATTTCGTTTTTCATTGATGGCTTTTTATTCTGCCTAGTGAGAAGTAAGACAAGTCGAGAAAAGCCAGAAATTCTCTCGTAGCTGCATAAGTGAATCAAGTGACAAGCCATATACAGTACACACGCTGGGCTAAGTGATTATGGGCCATTATGGGTTCTCGTGGGCCATCCTGCAACATGACTATGGTGCTTTTGAGCAACACACACTGCTTAATTTATGTATGGAAGGGGTTATCTGACAAGGGCCAAGTGGGGCTGTAAAGTACCTAAACAGTTCAGAGGTGTAACAAAACAAACTACCTTTTAATTTACTTCCTTCATTTACTTATGGAATAAACTACAATTTAACTCAGTTTGAATTAAATTAGTTTGTAAAAGTCCTGTTTGTAAAGCCCAGTTTGAACACATGGATCATCCATGGTTATATCTGAGTTAAGCAGGTGCAACAGGCCATGACAGGGTTTGCTGTGACTTGGGAATGAGCTTTCCTCAGTTCCTCCCATGAAAATTTTGCTCAGGTCAAATCATCCCAGTGGCCTGCCCAGGCGGTAGCAGGGAAATCCAGAACAAGACTGAAAAGTTGGTGATACTTCGGAAAATATCATTTGGAAATACTGTGACCATGATTTATCAAAGAGGATGTCATTCTGCTTCTTCAGATTCTGTTTGAAAGGAATAAGATGAACGTGTTTTTACAAACAGACTATGTGAATCTGCTTGTGGATAGGGCCAGGAACTCAGAGAGAGGGAAGCAACAGAAGAAACTGTTAGTTCTAGAATATGTTACTAATCAACATGGACTGCTGCTCAGCCAAGGCTGTGTTAAATTCCTGAACCTAGAGAAAAAGAACAAAGACCTAATAGAATTATGAATAGTTTTTTTCTTCCTTTCTTTTAAATAACAAAAGAGGGGTGTGTATTAGAGGGGGCCATAGAGTGAGCAATTCAGGAAGTCTGTACCTTCCGAGTACCTCAGCCAATGGGGAAAAGGAAAAGGGTGATGCAGCTGGGAATGTAGGATAAAAACAGGGCTGCATCACCCAACAATTTGAGAGACCCCATGGGAAATGCCCATGGCCTCTCCCTTTATTCAAATAAAGTTACAGGACTCCTCTGTCTCCTTTTTTGACATAAAACTCTGGCATCATGGATTCATTTTCCTAACATGTTCTTTGTCAAGATTTATTTCCTTGGGAAGACAGATGAAAAGGACATCATAGAAGACTGTTTGCGGATGCAAAAATATCTTTACCCACCAAAACCAAATCTGGCAGGACAATGGCCCTTCAAATGTTCAAACAAAATTGATGAGGATGATTTTTTTCCTTGTGAATATTTTCCTATTGGTCCCTAAGTCTGATTACTAGGCCAAGTGCCTGGGCAGACATCAGAGGCTCTCACAGGGGAAATGAACAAAACAGTGGCAGTCAATGAGAAAATGTTGGTATCAAATCATGCTACATTGGTGCTACAGCTTCCTCACTGCATGCACGGGTGGGGAGTACATGGCCCTTCAAACAGGACAGCAATCTGAGACCCAGACACCACTTTTTGCTAGTTTACAGTTTACACTGTTGGGAAGTATCACACTTTACCTGTGTGCACTGTACAACTACGCGAGGCACAGAATATCATCAGTTTGATATTAAGGTTATATATAAATATATTTATTAATAAATAATTTCAAGCTCAACTAATATGATTATGAATATGCAGGCATACTTGAGAGATATCATGGGACCAGATGAGACAGATTAATCTTGTAATTAATTGTGTGCTTGAATTTAATTTATATGCTTTTATTATTTAGTACCTGTGTCAACCACTTAATTTGCCTGCAGATCACTTCCTTATATAATATTAATGAAACATTCTATATTGAAATTCATCAACTATGGAAATCAGATATTAGGAAGACTCATTATATCATCAATTTATCCTCTTCAAGTTTAAAACAGTTCAAGACCTGTGGCTTCAGAACCCAGTCATTCAAGAAGAATACGTCAATTCAAGGAAGAGCATTCATAGCAGAATGAACAATGTCCTTTCATAGTCAGAGATCAGAATTAAAAATCCAATTTACACTGTGGAACAAACTACAACAAGACTTCGAGAAGGAAGAAATAACAACAGTAATATTAATTTCAACACAAACCTTCCACAAAGGTCAATGATTTTACAGCTCTCTACAGATGACGTTCCGAGAAAATGAAGATCATACTGATTTATGCAAGAAGAGACCTACAAATTTGTCTGCACAACTTGCTCAAAACAATTCGTGCCCAAAGATGGAGATGGGACTGCTTGGGGTACTGAGGAGCTGCTGACTGAGCACAGGGAGAGATCATACCAATGAGAAACATCAAAGTAATCACTTATTTAATCTTTGCTAAATTGCTTGCTTAATCTTTGGGTTAGTCTAATGAATGTTTAGGGCATTCCTGAACTACTCAGTTGGGAGGCTGCTCTACTGTATTTCAGAAGGAGTGTCTGGAAATGAGAATGGTTGGGAATTGGCACTGTTGTGAGAAGGGGAAGAAAACCCTAAAATGAGAACAACCTGTCTACAGGGCCCTTGGGGGTAATCCTGGGTCTGGCTGGGATCAATTACCTACCTTTATCTCAACCCATGAATTTTTTATCTTACTTTCTCCCCTTGTCCTGCTAAAGTGAAGGAGTGAGAGAGCAGCTTGGTGGGTACCTGTCAGCCAGACAAGGTCAATCCACCCCAGGAGTGGAAAAGATCATGTTGCACCTCTTGTCTCACCTTAAGACACTTCTGCCCTCCCTCTGCCTGTGCCCAGCACCAGGAACCTGGAAGGTGTTGCAGCAGCAACCATGCTGAGGCCACACTCTCTGCTGAGCTTGTCTCATACCAGTGACAAACAGTTAAAAAAACCAGCAACCCTGCACCTTTTGACTCCGTGGCAAATACCTGTTAGGCTTTCTATTGTGTCTGATTGTTTTTGCAAGGTCAGACAAATGAAGCACTTCAGTAGTCCAGGATGGCTTGCGGGATGGAAACTATGGTACTTGGTCCAGAAGTCTTGCTTACCCCTGCAGTGGGGAGTCAGGAAAAGCAGACACCTAGTCTACCACAGACCTCCCGGGGATATCTTCAGCTCTCCCTGCCTCAATTTACTCTCCACTGTTGTGTCTGTTCAGGTCACAGAATCTCAGGGAAAGGACTCCTTTCTATATTAAATGAGCACCTACCGGAAAGCCTTACTTTATGTAGGAAGCAGAATAGGAATGGAGGGGCAACACAAAAATAGTTTCCACAAGAAAACCCAGTGGAAGGTGCCTCCCAGTGTTGGAGGTTTCACCCCTTCTAACTCCTTGTAGGCAAGACCTTCTTATCCTGCAAAAAGTATGTTGCTTTGTCTCTTTGTAACTGCAATTTATTTTTTACTTGGGAAAGCTGAAGCCTTACACTTTCCTTTTTTTCCATTTCCAGCAAACCTTTTGTTGTGTGACACCTTTTGGTTCTTTGTAATAAAAATGCTTTCATTGCCTGGATATATTGATTTTCAGTTTCCTGAAGCTTTGTGCTTTTCTTCTACGGTTTCGCTGACACAGCTTAGGCTGAACCTCACAATCCCATTCCCCCTTGCTCCTGTCTGAAGAAACAGTTCTCATCAAACTGGATGAAGCCCATCAGGCATTTAAAAATTATGTCCATTCAGCTCCAGCCTTCTCTTTTGTCCATTCTTTTAATCTCTTCCATCTTCCTCCCAGTGTTGCAGGACAGAAATTGAATGCAATTGAGACTGGTTTTGTTTTGAAAGCAAACCTCTACTTTGGTGAACTTGTTCTGCTGATAACTGGCCTGTTGAGGTAGGATAAGGGATAATGGTTTTAAACTAAAATGGGGAAGATTCAGACTAAACACTGGAAGATGTTACCCAGCCTCATCCCTGGAAACATTCAAGATCAGGATGGATGTGGCTCTGAGCAACATGATCTAGTTGAAGATGGCCCTGCTCATTGCAGGTAGGTTGGACTAGATGAGCTTTAAAGGTCCCTTCCAACCCAAACCATTCTATGATTCTATTTCGTGATGCAATTATAACAGTTGCAACTGTGATCTATACACACGGGATTTTATAGGCCATTTCTTTTTCTCACAAATATACAGGTACTGGGGTCAGAATGCAACTTGTGGAAAAAATTTACATTAACAAAATTCCATGATGGCATGTCCAGTCTCACTCCAGGTGAACCTGATGTTATGTCTTTATTTCTTACTTCAGTCAATTGAAAGAGAACACAGAGAAAACGAGATTCTTTAAAGCGAAATCTAAGTCAGGTTGAAAGTCTCAGCAGCCAAACACTTTTCTTGTCCCTATGAATACCCTGGAGAAAATGGCGACACAAACTGCCAGGCTAAGTGCTTTTTTGTTTCATTATCAAGCAAACAAAAATCAGGTGTAATTTCATACCCAAAGTATGCAAGGTTTACAATTTGAGAAGAAACTTCCAGAGAAAAAGAAAGTTCTTCATACATCTGCTAACTTCAGATCTATTACTAAAACCTAACGTTTTCATATTTTCATATCTCAGACGATTTCCCTGGCTACCTGCTAAGTGAATCCCCTCAAACTCACCTCACTGTACTTATTATCTCAGAACTTTTAATGTTTAATATAATATTTAATGCTTAGATCACTTTCAAGAACGGTAAACCATCACAGCATAGATGTAGACAAGACAGAAAGCAGTCTTCACTTATTTTTTCATAATTCCTATTTGTTTCTTCCTTAAGAAATCTGTTTGAGTTTCTGAATTTTTTCCAACAAAATTTTTTTGATCCCAATTCTAGCATTCAGGCAGCTTCACATCAAACAGCTAACTCGAGCAGTACAGGGTATTTAGAAAAAAACACAGCTTGATACTTTTCATGCTATGATGTTATAATTCAAATGGAAACAATCCATTCATGCAATCTAACCTTGGATATCACAGACCAAAATATTCTACAGAGCAACTCTAGAACTGAAATCAGCACTTCTTGCACAAAATCCTCTTTCGGAAAGACATCCAGTTTTATTTGACTTCAGGGCATGGGAACCCATCAGATTCCTAATAAGGTTGTTTCAAGGAAAGCTTATTTGAACCTCATTTCTAGCATGATTTTTTGTAGTTTCAACTTTCTACCACCAGGTCATATTATGGTTTTTGTCTGCTACCTGCTGTATGAAAAGAAGTTAACCTGGGAAAAAGAAGAAAAAAAAAAACTATCTACAAACTACAAGTTTAGCTGATAAATCAGAAATAAAGCTCAAAATACATTGAAGAAAAATAACTTTCCCAGAAGAGCTTTATGAGGGACCAGCAGCTGGCTGAACCTGTAACCAGTTGTGCTTGGCACAACCTGGCATCCTGGCTAAGCTGCTTCTGGTTGGGAAGCTACTGCAGAGTGGTTTTTTGCAAACAAAGGTTTTTCCAGTGAAGCTGCCTGTTACAGTGACAGCTAACATGTTTGAAAAGAAAATTAAAATGAATACAATTATTACAGGTATTCATCCTATTTTCTTTTCCTCCCTTTTGTATTTTTTTTGCATTTGACTAGATTGAGGTGTGTGTCAGTTCCAACAAAAGAACATAGATATAATAAGCTACAATGTCATCAGGGATCCACATGTCCATTTACTTTGACCTGCAGCACACGACAGACCACAGGATGTCTCAAAATTAATGCCTATTTGAATCAGAGTACATATTTTATAAAGGCATCCAATATTGTCCATTGTTCAGCAATGGAGAGACTTGAGATACTTGACAAGTTGCTCCAGAGATTAATTACCTAACTACTAAAATCTGTGTCTGTTGTTTCAAGGAGGAATTCATGTAGCATCAGCTTTCACTCTTCCACTCCTTCCTGATGCTCTGTTACCAATTTTTGTTTAACATATACAAAATTCTATCAAGTCACTCTCTAATCTTATTCTTGTTTAATTAAGCAGGCCAAGCCTTTCACTATAAAACATTCTTTCTTTTAGCACTCACTTAAAGCTTCTCTAGTTTATCACTATTCTTCAGTCTTGAACAGTGGAATGGGATGGTGTCCCAAAGGCAGTCATACCATAACCAAGACCTCCTCAATATTCCCTTGTTCACATATCAAAAATCTCATTATCCCTTTTGCATCACATGCTCATAGTAGAGGTCATACCCTGCTAATTCCACACACAATGTCTCAACCTTTTCTGATACTGCTTTCTAGGACAGAGCCAACAATTCTATCAGCATGGTCCCCAGTATTTACTCCTATATATAGTCCTTTTACTTGGCCTCATACAGACTCCTACTGCTTTCTTGCATTTTGTCCATAGCAGAGCAGACCACTCCGTACAACAGCTTGTTCTGTTAACTATTACCACACCCCTTTAACTTTGTGTCATCTGCAAATTTTATGTGGAATAATTTTCTGTCTTCTTTCACATCCACTGATAATAATGTAAAATAGCATATAATTCATCATCTTCTGTGCTCAAGAAACACGTTTAGGTTTAGAAACTGCCACTATGCCAGTTTTAATGCCATCTAATGTGTGTACAGTCTTGATTTTGTATCATTCTACTTTCTTAATCAAAACGTTGTGTATTAGCAAGTTGAGAAGGCAAGTTGAAATAGATGATTTCAACACTGTCCCTCAACTAGCAACCCCCTCAGAAAAGGCACAAAGCTATTTTGACAAAAGGTATTCACCAGAAACCCACACTGATTAAAACTAATTACTTTAACCTTTCCTTAATACTTGATTAATCAGATGCCAGATCTGCTGCAATGTCAGATCAATGGCAAGGTGATAGGGCAATGAATATTTGAATCACCTCTTTGGTCTTTAATAAACCAGTATAACAGTAACTTATTTCCTCTTCTCTGGACCTCCTCACTGCCAACCAGCACCAGCAGCACAGAGTGCTCCTCGGGATGCAGATTGCACAATCTTGCTCATTTCCAAGTGTCCAGCTTCTGGATTATATCTTCCTTAGCTATTGCTGGAACACAAAGTATTTTGTTGTTGCCATACAATACACCACCTGAATTTTTCACAGAATCCCACTACTTCTTCAATTTCTCTCTTGAAGTAAAATGCACAAACAATTTCCCCCCTTCCCTGCAAGGACAGCACAAGCACCTACCCCCAAACAAAGCAAAACTACTTCTCCTCCTGCTTTCTGCCTCTCCTAGCCTCACATGCTTCCTACAGTCCTCAGCTTTTGCTGCAATTCAATTCCCATCTGCTCTCCTTTTCTTTCACTGGTTATACATTCTAAGTATTTTTGTTCATTTTTTAATGTAGTCATGAAGGCACAATTGACTGGAAGGTAGAATATTTTGGGTGTTCTTTTAAGAAACACTATGAAACACTTTCCAGAAAAACTAAAAAGAAGACATGAGAAATAGCTAGAGAATGTGCTCAGTCAGAGAAATCCATTCAAATGCAAGTAATACCAAGAATGGTGGCATTTCTCATCTCCATTAAATGTCAGGAAACTTTCAACCTCAAAAAAAATTCACTGTAGTCCAAATCAAATTTGTCTTACTGTTCTTGCTCTGTCACAATTTTTCACTATATGGACCGAATGCTGTTTTCCAAAACGTAATTTGCATAGGGATGAATACTTTGCTATGCTGATCCATAGCTTTTATAGCTTTTATAGCTCAGACTTTGAAGTTTTTCAAGATAGGTGAGAATAATACTTTTTAAATAATTCCCCACAGCAGGTAAAGAATGTTATAACTGTGAGAAGGGTTATTAGAGTTACATGAGTCTAACTGATCTGTCTCGGTAATAAATCGACTCATTTTCTTTTAGCAAACTAGAGGTTTTGCACCTGGACATGTAAGAAGTCTATACCTTTTAAAATCTATTACAAATTGTAAAAATCATCTTTGCGGAAAGAATGAGCGTAATTAATTTTAAAATACTGCTCGAGCCATCAGAGAAGGACTTAAAAGGAAATTAATTGCTGGAAAGTTCTTGTGAGGCTCTTCATGACATAGAATGAAATCTTGGTTTCCCTGAGATCAATAAGAGAGAGATCAATGATGACTATCGAACCATAGGGTTTTAGCTCCTTATTATGGCCTGCATTGCCTTTTGAATTTCATTGTAACAACAGCTAGATTCAAATTAGAATCATTCTCCGTATTGCTCCACTGAAATAATAGCTGTGTTGCTCTTTAGTGATCCAAGGGAACAAACCTTATTGTCACTGTTAAAAATAATGGCACTTGACCAGTAAAAATGTGAGTTGATTCTGGTTTACTTTTTCTCTAAAAATAGTGGTTTATACTTTGATTTTGAGAAAGAGTGTGTAGTGAAAACAAAAGCCTAATTTATATATATTTTACTGAGAAAGCCATGGAATTGTAGAAATGTTGATTCAAAGGGATGCCTGGATGTCATCTAGTCCGACCTTCTGCTTTATCACCACAGTAGATTAGACCAGTCTTAGTTTTGCTTATCCTAGACTTAAAAACCTCAGTGGATGGATAACCTATAACTTCTCAAGATAACCTGTTCCTCTACTACAGTACCCTCCTAGCAAAGAATTGTTCCCTAATGTCAAGTCCAAACCTGCCAAGCCACAATTTGTTCTACTGTGGCTTTTCGTGTTGGAGTGATTCAATGTACTGGAACCAAATATAAGGCCCAATGTGACAGGACACTGCTTGCCATACCCTCCTACATAAGTTAATGGGAATTAAAAAGCACTCAGGCTGTCAACAGAAAGTGGCTGGCTTCTCAGTGGCTTTTTCCATGATTCAGCAGTATGTGTTTAGCATTAATAATGCAAAGGCCATCAGTCCATATTTCCACAACGGCCATGTCGAAGCACTACATTCCCCTGTCAATGAAAGTCAAGGCTGCACTATGGGCAGGGTGCAGGGCTGGGCTCCGTTTTTGTTCTAAAATGGCTCAAAAGACTGAAAGCTGTTTTCTTTCAGTCATATTTCCCTCAATAATACCAATTCTTTTCACATGCAAGGCAGAATGCGACAGATGTGTCATCTTTTGAAACACAGGTATGTGCTGCTCATCTTTTGAAACACAGGTATGTGCTGCTCATAGTTCCAAATGCAACTTACATCCCACTTGCCCCAGTCATGTAAATAAATGCTCTTGATGTAAGTGAATAAATATGGCCTTATACATGCCTTATTTTCTACTTGCATCACTCTTAGTGCAGTTTGCTGGCATGCACTAAAGGAAAGAAATAGCATGCCAAGATGTGGAAACCCATAATCTTGATAAAGAGGATGTTGTTCAGCTTCTATGGGAAGTTTAGCTGATGGAAAGAGATGAGAAAAAAGCTTCTTTATTCCCCCTTTTTTTTTTTTTTTTAAACTGTGCCCGCTACATGGATACACAAGACTAGCAGTAAACAGTGAAAAAAACTAGAAAAATAGCAAGGAGATGAACCAAAGCATGCCCATGCAAATCTTACAGAGCTATCATTTAGAATGTAATTAAAATTATTTATATTCCTGATTTTAGCAGTCCCAGGAAGCAAATTTCCCCTCCTAACAGTCTCAGCTTTTTGAAAGGCTACATAAACACACAAAGAATGTGTCACTGCAGCCTGGGTTGATAGGCCTTCCCCAGCCATTACTGTATTTTGTCCTCCATTTGTACTAAGTGTGCTTATCTGGTCAGCCTGGAGCTGAACTACGACCACAAAACCAGATATGCTTGCAGGGCAACTTAAATAAATATTAAAGCTTTATTTCTCTTAGGAAAAGGTGTTGAAAATAAAGGCAACAAACATTATGAAAGGGTATAAAAATGGATGTGATAAAAAGGGGACTGAATCATCTGTGCCTCATCACTTCCAGGAAAAATTTCTAGCACTAGGGGAGGATGAAGCCTAAATGGGCATACCCCTGTCCTCTTGGGTTATCAGTTCCAAACCTTTTTTCAATTCACAGACTTCACCCTTCACTTCATGAGCATCATTGTGAAAGGGGCTGTGATCCACATTTTCTAAAGACAAATAACGCATTCCTGCCTTTCTTTATCCTCTTGACATTGGGTCTATTTCTAAAGGCAAACATGAAGTGACTTAGCAGACACAGTGAAAAAAATAATTGATTAACCATGTCCTGGATGAATTATCAGCAGCAACAAGTGAAACCCACCTGCATATAAAAAGTCTATAACACCGTTGGACTTTTTAAGTGTGATTTGAATAGTGCCGAGGCTGTCTTTGTTTAGCTTTTCAAATGGATGCTCTTGTCCACCTTAGAAAAAGTGAACAGACTTTGGAAAAAATTGCCAGTTGGCACCTTGTGAGAATTTGATAATTAGCAAATGAAACTGAAATACTCCCTAAATGATGTGAATCCTACGCAGCCATAAAGTCCTCTTCTTTTGGGGAGCAACAATAGCTCTTTGTGTGGAACGCAGCAATATTCCAATGAACAAAACTATGAATTTTCCTTTTGCTCTTGGTGAAAGGTAATGGTTTTGCTGGATGAATAAGCTTTTGACATTTTAATGCTTAAGAGAAGAAAGTATTTGCATATAGTGTTCTGCCCCCGTTTTCTCCCTGGTTGATGCTAAGCTCTGGCTGTCCCCCTCCTCAGGCTTTTCTCAGCACTCTCCTCTTGCCTCACCAAAGTCAGTTTTCCCATGTTGTGATCAGCTCAAAGCACAGCTTTCTGGTCTGAAAAGGAAATCTTTCCACTTAGGAAAAAGGATGGTAATTATGTTAAATGAATGTTAACATCTTGCTAATGAATGCATTGCATCTCTCCTAAACATTTCTGGAAAAAGAAGCAAGCAAAGAAACAAAAAATAATCAGACATGCCATTCATTTACCAGAACTATTAATTACAAGTAATTAGAAAAAGTGACTCATTTTTGAAGTACACAAGATTCCTAAAAGGAAATACAAAGATTTCAGAAATAGCTGAATAGATATATCTGTATCAAGTGGGTAATCATGTGCAAAAATACAATATTACATACGCAAAAGCTTTAATTTTGAAGGGGAAAAAAAATCCAGTTATGACTTTTAAATTTCCACTGATGGTAATTGACAGTTGCCATAAATTTTATCAGTATCAGATTCTTTTCACAGTCCAAGATCTAGTCTGCATTTACGTTGACTCATTTACTATTGGATCTTGTCCATCCTTGTGAGACTAAAGATTTCCCCACCATTTATTTCCTGCCATTTAGGTCTCCACTTACATATAGCCCCTAGGAGAGTTATCTTTTCTCTCTAAGGCTTCTTCCTTCAAGCCAGCATCAGGCACAACAGTGAATTAAGAAAAAGCTTTATTTTTTTCCCCTTTGAATACTCTTCTAAACTCTCACAGAATTTTATTAACATCTCCTACATTGAGACTATGAATTTCCACAGTCATTGAATCTAGGTAAAAGTTAAACTGAATGGAACAAATTCATCAAACCTCTGCCTTTAATATTTTCCAGTCTCTCTTTTGATTCTTTTCTGAGTCACCTTCACTGTACCAAAAGCCTGGCTGAGCCGCGGCTCAGCTCCCAGCAGGTCAGTGTGACTCTGGGACACACAGCCTGTCCTGTTTTACCAATACCACCACATGCCCCAGGAAGCTCCAGATCTGCCCGTTGTACATTCATGTGGTGTTCAATCAGCAGGCACACCTTATCTCCTTTTTTTTACTGCCAGATCTCCCTAATACTAAGGCCCACATAATTTCCCAGTTTGCAAGTATAACGTTTGTTAATCCACTGGAACACAAAGTGCTTTCAGCAACAGCAAATGAAAGCATATGTATGTATTAATTGCTTCACCTTGTTAAAACCCTTTTCCATTAACCATCTATAATATGAAAACTCACAGCAATTGAACAGCACTGGGCAGCACTACAAAATCAGGCAGGAGAGAAAACGTCTGGCCACGCACAACAGGAGCTATAGGGGAACTCAGCTGGAGGAGCTGCTGTGCAGGACGGGACAATCCCCCCTGCCTCAGCCCGTGTGCCTTTTTCAGTGACAGAGGTGGTTGCAGCATCCCAAAAGGTGGCACCGAGGCACCCCTATTTACACATTCCAATGAATGTTTAATGGCTACTCTCCCTTTACTGAATCTTTAATGCCAGTATGTATAGCATAAACCAGAGAGCAGGAGCAAAGTTGTCAGGCTGCTTTAATCTTTGCTGCGTGTTAGTTTTTTCAATACCCACCAAAAAAGTAAGAGTTTGTGTTCTAATATTGTTGTACTTAAATTCCTATCTTCAGGAGAGAAAAACAAACGAGGAGACTGGGGGGAAAATGCACTTACAAAACAAATTGGAAAATCAATTATTTTATTATAAGACACTGTTACAGCATCATTTTGTTTTGAATGTGATACCAACTGAAAAAATCACTGCCTGGCATTGCAAAAGGGAAGTGGGAGATCCTTTTACTGGTTCTGCAATTCCTTGGGGCTTTATTCACTGTGTGAAGGACTTTCTTTGAAATGGGATTGCTCTTTTCCTCAGAGATCCTGGTGGGAATAGTAAGGCTTTTTTTTACAAAATTGCAGGATGAATTCCCGAAAGTGTTAGAGATTGCTCTTGCAATTGCAAGTTGGGTTCTTAAAATACACATATAGCAAGACTCTATACAGCAATTCATTGTACATTCATATGCACAAACATGGGAACATGGAAAATAGTGAATAATGTCAAATGCAAAAAGGAGGGAAATGCAAAAATGAGTATTTTCTATCACTGTTATTTAGTTTAAGCTCACTATTTATTTCATAGAAATGTTTTGTATTTTAAATCCAGCATTTTCTTCCAAACCATGTAACACTGAGATGTATGAGAGACAGCCAACCAGGTTACTGATAGCATTGCTGGACTTGGCACTGTGACTTCCATTTGTAAAGGTTTATTCTATCATGACTGCTCAGACAGAATGGAAAGACATTATCTGACATGAAGAAATATATCTACATTTGATCCTCAATAAATTTGAAGGAATAGGGTTTCTCTTCATGGTTCATCGCCTTTATCTGGGAGGCTGATTTTTGTACATGCAGTTTTATTTGTTCAGCATTTAGGATGAAAGAAACATGTTAAACCATCACTAGAGAAAGATTGCACACAGTCCCTGAAAGGCTTCTCCTGTCAAATGCTCTGTCCCAGAGGAGGAATGAAGTCTGCACAACGATTATTTGCTTTTGAGTCTCACTGCATTCAGCGACTCTTTTTTGATAATTTCACCAGTATCAAACTACATGCTTTAAAATAATTTCCAAAACCCACATGTTTTTGATGAGCAACCAAAAAAGTGTATTAATTTATTAATGAACTTGGCTGTCAATACTCCCATCTTCCTACAACTATCCCTACATGTTGCACAGGGACAGAGTTTTGAGATCACATAAACATCCCTGGGCTTTTATCAGCTACAACACCACTAGTTCCCCACTTGCTTTCCCATTGCTACCCCACAGCTTACCTGTCTTCCCCATTATCAGTTCCTGTCAGCTTGGCTACGTTGAAGTTCTGTACTCAAAACCTCGGAGACAGGAACTGCATGTATATGCTATCAATAATATTAAATTCTACCTTTTTGACCATTATGTATCAAGTTCTCTCCATTATGCTAACATAATCTCCCTGCTAATGTTGCTGTGGGTTTTTTTCTCCAATCTTTTACAATCTCTGGATTTGTTTGATCATGTCTCTCTGCTTGACATAAAAAAAAATATATATGTGTGTGTGTTTTTATATACGAATATATAAATCCAATTTATTTGCCCATGTTTTGCACTCAAATTTCATTATTAGAAAGACACATTTGTGTCTATTCATACTGAGACTAGAAAAAAAAAACCCAAACCAACTAAACATAGAAGAAAAAATAACTCTTAGCTGAAATATACCAATAGGCCAAACTATGATTTGAAAATTTCACCTTAAAAATCAGAACTATTTTATAGAGAAAAAGAATTATGTTAATTTCAGAATCTGGAGAAAATGATTGTGATACATGTTATGTGTAGTTCACACATTACAAAAATACTGCTTTTTCTCCATGGCACCCTCAGGACAGTTCAGGGATGGTTTTCAGTGGACAACAACAGTACACTTGCGGTGTTGGCTAGCACAGCTCTGAAAGATTTTGTGCTTTTTTCCACAATTTATAAACTCTAACACTGTAGGCCAGGTTGTTAAGCTTCACGTGTAAGTGATCCACTCCATTAGGTCCACTGAGATATCTCAATTTCAACCAACTTGAAAATTATGCTTCCTTACTTTTGTTGACATAGCAAGTGGCCTTGAGAGGCATCATTTATACCCTGAGCACAGAACAGATGAGCGTAATGATACTTCTTTCACGCACTGCAAATGTGTGTGTACCCTGAAGGACTCTCAGGTGGCTCTGGACCTTAGCAAGTGTACATTTCCTGAAGTCCACATCAAATCCCCTATTTGTTAAGGACAACCTTTGTGTCTCTGGTGTCATCCATTCCTGTTTACAATGGAAAAGCTTGAACAAAATCACAGATTTTTCTTTTTTCTGTAAGAAGGGAGAACAATTCCCTGTCCTATCAGCAAGTGTTGAAACTCTGCATTAAGCCACAGAGGCTCTGCTGTTACAGGGGGGCAGACATTGCCTAAAAAAGCAGAAGTAAAGCCCTCAGCAGGGCAGCTGAGGGTCTTGGGAGAAATCCTGTGGGTCAGAAAGTTTAAGGTGCTAGTGAGTGCAGTAAGGATGCTGCAGGACCTCCAGGTCAGCTCTAAGGAATGGTATTTGTATGTCTAATAAGCAGGATGAGTCAAAACTGACTGGTCTTATCCAACCTACTCAAGTCCTAATCTACTTCCCACTCAGCTCACGTGAAGTTGGTCACCCGTCTCCTTGTCAGTCTTCAAAGCTCTCTTAGGCAACCCGAGTTCTGCATCTAGGTATTCCCTGATTTACTAGTTGCCCATCTGCCTTCTCAAAGTTAAAGGTTGGAACATGCATCTATGATGTGACAGACTGGAGTATGATCCCTCATCAGCTTTGCTACACCTTCTTTCCTGAGCATGGGCTTCTGCTATACCATGCTGATGCTGTAATCAAAGGCACACAGAGCAAAAACTATAGTGTGAACGTGTGTTTGGGTATTCCTTTGGGTACATTAAAATTTCAGTCACATGTAGGGTTGGGGGGATTTCTAATTTCACATTTTTAGGATTCCTTTTAATGTGATCAAGATAACTCTTCCTCTCCCTGGGTGGCATTGCATGTACTGCTCTGTTCTTAGCAAAAATAATTTTTTTCTCCTTCTTTGTAAATACATATCTCAACCTGACACATACTCTGGGAAACAGAACTGCCTTTTTATTAAACAGCCTCCAAAACAATGTGCTTTCTCTTTTTTCTTATTAACGAAACTTGGAAATGAAGACTTAAGAGATGATATGGAAGAATAACATAAAAGAGGAATTGAATAGCAAGAGATTTAAGATTTTGTCTTGTATAGCTGCTATATTACACAATAAATTCTATTTGTATATCCGGAGCACTAGACTGAGCGACACAAAAATCTGCAGCTTGAAATATACTTGAAAGGCAAGAAGTAAGATTTCACTCTGGAAATTTAGTGTTCTGATTACAGTGAATAGTAGCCTCGTTTAACTCACTTTTTAATTACCATTTTGAAGTCTCTGCCCTTTATTTTTAGTGCGAGTGGTCAGCCTGCTTTAGAAGAAGCTGAGCACCAACATTATTCTTTTCTCTATCCCTTTATATATCTAAATTGAGAATTAATTCTATGTCCATTCTGCTGCTTCTTTTGACTGATTCATAGCTGATATAATTAAGCAATAATACATGGCAGAAAAATACCTGTGGGTATCAATATCGTACCACAAAAAGCAGGATAAGATATTACATTTTAACCATCCAAGAATTGCTGCAATTGTCCAGAGATAGTTTGAATTTCCTGTGCTACAAGAGGAATCTAACAGACATTGAAAACATTAGGAAGACTGGAAGGTTTGTGTCATATACTTTCACAATAGGTAGAGATGGCTGGGTCAACTTTTATGGGCGGTAATGGCTGGCCTGCTTTCAGCTGTGCCCAGCTTAGCCTCTCAGAAATTCCTGCTGAAATCCTCCGCTTCCACCTTCTCTGAGAAGTTCATTAGAAAGCCTCAAACTGAGCAGATGAGGCTGAAGGCATCCACAAAGTCAAGTGCTAAACTCTGACCATCTACTTCAGCCAGAGCATTAATGATGAGAAGTCAACAGCGTCACAGGACACGGCGCTTCAGTTAACCTTTCATTGAAGGGTCACCCCACTCTTCCCTCACTGTCCCCAACAGCAGGTTTGCAGATCCATCACTAGACGACACTAAGAATGCTGTGGGCACAGAATCCTGGCTCACAGCCAAGGGACCATGAACTATTCATCCATGAATTATTTGCAACTGTGTAGAGAAAACTAGCTGGGCTTGGATCCAGACTAAAGAGGGTGGGAGGCATGTCAGTGCTGAACAGCAGCTCCACGTGCACCTGTGGACTGCCAGGCTTGTATTTCTGTGGGCTATTGCCACATGAGAGGGAGGGTACAACTGCTGGCCAGGGGCACTGGGGGTCCCCATAGGCAGAGGGCAGGCAGGCTTGTGTGTGGAAAAACAGCAGCATTCCTGCCTGTGATGGGTTGCCAGGCAATAACACAACTTTACGAAAAGGAAATCAGGTGAGAAAATTTCCTTTTGGCCAACTCATGGTGACAGCAAGCCCAGTGATTTGACTTACGAAAGGGAAGAGGTGGGTGGGCAGGAGAGGCCTGGGGTGCATGGCCTGACCTCTGTTATTTTTAGGAGAGCAGATATCGGTTTCAGTCTGTGACCTGCTCTCATTTTCAGAGCACAACCACTGAGCAACCCTAAAACTGTACAAGTAACTACAGAGAGCAGGCATTTGTCACTGGTCATTTATTTTCTAACTAAAACACAGCAACAACAGAGAAGCACAGGCACCAAGTCTTCTCAGACCAAAATTTTATAACACTTATTCTCATACACAACCCTCACTCCTCCCCTTTGCTTCAGTTTTTCCTGGAAGCAGCTGCTTTTCACAAGTACCACTCTACTTGTAGTTTAGCATTACATCGGGTTTTTCATTGCCTTTTAAACATATCTTCTGTTACGTTTCTAAAGCCCAAACTATCTGAGGTCCTGAGATTCAAGGCCATTGCCACTATGCAGAAAGAGCTTCCAAAAATGCCCGCTGTATGTATTTCCATGGTTGTGTTATACAGGTGTGGGATGAAAAGGGACCTACTCCCCCACCCAGCAGTCTTCACTGCATCTACAGCAGCTCTGACACTTGCAACTTGACAGCCTCATCTACTCACAGAGACAGCTGGATTTTCTTTTTTCAAAAGAAAAATTTTACAATAGCACAGAAGATGGCATTTGTCAACACCAAGATAAAATATCCTGATGATGAGCCAGATTGTGCTCAGGCATTCATACTAGCCAGAAGACAAGAAATGGGGGAAGAAAACCTCAAGAAACCACTCAAGAGCCATTCCTTTTCAGGATCTCATACCCAAAGCGACCTACAGTAATCACCACTGCAGAAATGCCTGCTGTAGGCCCAGGCTTGGGGGAGGCGTCTGACTTCTGTTAAAATTAAAAAAATAAACAGCAAATACCACTTAACATGAGAAGCATAATTTTCAGTGTAGGGGAAAAACGGTACATGTTCATTTGAATTTAAAAAGCAAACCTCATTTTTCTCAAATACAATAGGAGTTGGCCAAATATACTTGAATGAGGACTACCAAGCTGATCATTTGCAACACGTGGACCAAAACCAGTTTAGCACAGATTGAAGGAAACCCTGAGCAACTGTAGTCAAGCTAAGGTTTGTTTCAGCTGAATCCTGAAAAAACACTTGCCATCCTTCCATATTACATATGAGCTAGCACTATATACATGCCAAAATACATGCAATTGACTATGTTTTATATTTGGCAATTTGGGCACAATTGTCCCAGCACATAAAGAAAAGTTAGTATGGGAAAAGAAAGAAGGAAATAAGGCAGCCCTGGTTGTTTTCATTCCACCAACATTTCTCAACAGGGTTAGCAGGAGAGAAAAGGAAAGGGAAAATTAGGGGAAAAGAAGAATAGGAAAAAGCCTTACAAAGGTGTCATGGTGTCCTCCCACTATATTAGGGAGGATGCAAACAGTTCTGCTTCCAGCAGTAGCATAGCCCTAGCCATGAGCCATGGAGCTACGAGTTAGCTGATTGCACTACACCAGCACCAACAGAAGAGCACATGTCGTGCAGAGTGTAAAAAGTGCAACAGTCACTGACTGACAGAAAACAGCAGGGATACAATGTCTAGCACAAGGACAGTGGAGGTTAACTAGACAGGGGACACCCTGGGATTCTGAAAGGGGATTAGTCCTAACTGACTGGACACATTGGTCCTGAGAATGACAGCAGGCCGTCACCAGGCACACCAAAAGCTATATTTGTAGGTGTATTGCCCTTTGCAGGTACCATCAGTCAAGTAAACAACAACAGAGACAAAGAAACCACAGGTGACAGCACAGCCATCAGGCACTGGGCACATCCCTAGCAGAACTACTTCTGTGCCACCACATGTTAGGGCTCTGTGGTTTCCCCACTGTGGTACAGCAGCTGAACCTCACTTTCAAGACTGTACTGTGAACAATGCACATTGCTGGCTTAATGAACAGGAGAACTGCATGAACTGTGCTTCTGTCCTGCGCTGTCCTCCTGCCTAAACAACTGCTGAGTCAAGCTGCCATGCTCTTTGCTCTCACAGTGCTTCAAAGGTCAGCTAAGTTCAGGCTAGTGATGCGTGCTCTGTTCTTAATTCAATCCAATCCACACAACAGCTGCAGTATATTTGTGAGTAGACTCTCTGCTATGCTTCTGGTGTCTTTATGTTGCTCTGATGGTGACCAGGAACCATCTCAGCTGCCTATCTCTGTTGGAGCACTCCTTAAGAACAGACCATTTCCCCACTCACTGCTACTCTACTGGCTCTTGACTCTGCCTCTGTCCCCTTTAGTGTCAATACAATCTGTTCAAACCACTGGCTCTCCACTCCTTTATATTGTTATCATATTGCTGTCACTTCATTAATGCTGAAAGACTTTGTCCAAGTTCTCATAAACAAAAGCCAGGGGACAATCATATCAGTTATGGATCAAATAAGAGAGAGCATAAATGGCATTACTCATCCAACAACAGTGGAGAAGCATCAGATTATGCTAACAGAGAATGTGGTTCTTTGTATGAAATTTTCTCATAACTGGAACACATCTCATCTGTCCATATTTTAGTAGGCTTTGATTTAGATCCTCATTGCATCGTATAAACAGACAGCACTATAATCTGCAATCTCCTTACAGTTCAAATCCTAATTTTCCAGACACAGAAGATTAATTTCACAGAAGTCAGAGGAATGTTCTTTCTGAGCACTTCTGTCTCACACCTTTTCTTTTTTCTTAGATGTTATTCAAACAGCCATTGCATCTACCCTAATATGTATAATGCCTTTACAAAATGAAGAAGAGGACTAGGAAAAGTGAATAAAATAGCCAAGTAAGCAGGCATTGAAAAGGAAACCTAGAAGTCACCAGGCAATGCACACTTGGAAAGACAATGTAAATAACTGCATTTTTACTACCCAAGAGAGAGGTCTTTTCCCACCCCTCTCAGATTCCCCTGACGTGTGGCCTCTTCTGTTAAGTCCCATTTTCACAGCTCAGCAAGCACCTTCCATTTGTGCTCTCTCTGGCCTTATCCCTGCTGGGGCCCTACCTTTTATCTGCCCTTCTCAGATTAGCCAGTGGCTTAGGCAGATGGAATAAAAAATGACCATGATTGGACTGCTTCCTTGTTGAAATTATGAGGGGTTATTATTAAGAAAAGGCTATTGGTTTGGTTTTTTTAATGATGAAAACTTACTTCATCTTACTTACTAAGAGAAAATATGTCTGAGGTAGACACAAGAAACGGAAAGGAGGTGCAGAATGTGTGCAGTAGCTGGTGCTTACACCTGGAGGCAGCAGGAAAAGTGTTGCACATAACAAATTTAGCATCCAGCACCATTAAATTTTTTCATCCTAGCTAACTGCAGTCAAAAGCAATGTCCAGACGGCTGCAGATGCTTCAAGTACAGGCTTCAGATAGAAAAGATAACTATGAAGTGAAGTTGTGCAGATGCTGAAAACAATTTCTCCAAGAGCTATTGATAACTGGGTTCTTGCAGAACTGTGGCTGTTTTTCCATCTGAGAAATTGAAGGATTCTACCTCTGATCTCAAGAAGAGCTTTAAAAAAATTCAATTCACAACCACTGTAACTTTTAAAATTTGTTTCTACCAGATAATCAACTGTGCAGCTAGTATCATCAAATATTTTTCCATCTTATAAATAAATACATACAGTGTTGCTATTGCAATACCCAATCTGATGACAGCCAAAGGGATTATAAAGAACTCAAAAGAAATCCATCATTTACTATAAAATCCTCTTTTTTAAAAAAAATAATCCTTTAATACAAAGACAAAGAAAGAAAATAAACTGGGTCTTATCTTCTCTGCTTCCAGAATCAAAGCACCTTCAAGTCCATCTTACCCAGCCTGGATGAAGAGGCACTTCCTCAAAGCACCCACCACATGCCCACTCCATCTAGAAGAAATTCTCCCATGGATCCTCCGTGATCAGATGAATGAGATGTGTACAGACAAGAGAAACAGATGTGGGTAATCTTCTTTGAAGCATTCTCTGTCTTGAGAAAATAGATTCTTAACTATGTATTACAGCCCAGGGAAATAACACTTTTTAAGCAGTATTCAGTTTGGGCTCCGTTTTTCTATTCCTATCAGAAAGGAAGGAAGGCCATGTACATCAGGGTGGCTGAAAAATGGATTTGCAGGAACAGTGTGAAAGGGTCAGAAATGTCTATTAGCTTAGTAGATAAAGCAGTATTTTGAAAAGTAAGAGACATTTGGACAAGTCTCATCATGGAGAGTAAAGAATGCATTAAATTTCTAAAATAAAACTATCTAGCAGATTATCCCAACAGAATTAATGTACCATTTTGTGACACATGAAGCTAAATTTTTGACAAACTTATTATTCCCTTTCTCTTCACTGTTAGGCAGCTCTGATTTGCATGCTTAAGAATCTCGAGCCTTCAGACCCAGAATCAATGGAATTTGAAAGCTTCATCCAGTACCCACAAGCTGTACATGTGTACTAGTATATAGGAAAGCAAAATGAACAAGGATGTGGTTGATTTTCCACGCTGCTAGGAGGGGACTTTAACTCCCACTTCCTTAGGGCAAAATCCAAGATTTTCAAGTACTTCCGTAAGAGGATTTTCTTGACCTATTGTCATTAATAAGAGATCATTTGGAAACAGAAGGTTTCTAGAGTCAATCCCTCTCAGACCCCTATGATGGAAGAATTATAATTGACTTCAGTAAGAGCAAAATTAAGTCTTCCACTGATAACAATGTATTTATTCTATGGCAAACTTTTTCTTTCAATTTTCTGTTTATCTAGAACATTCACATACATTTTGTATATGAAAAACCGTCCAACAACAAAACAGCTCTCAATGTTAATAAGATGTGACCTGTTCTTTGCTATGAAAATGCAACAGAGCACAGCACATGCATGTGCACATGTATGCACGTACATTTTGCTGCTCAAAATGAGCACATGAGGTCCCTACACAAATAAGCACACTGTGACACCCATCAGGACTACTTCACCATGCAAGAACCAAAACATCAAATTGAAATAGACTTTCACTTGTGCCTAACAGTGACTCCTCAAATTTCTTATTTGCATCACTGTCCTTTTTGGTGTCTCCTTGGTCAAGAGTGCTGTCATTCTGCTCAGTTATTCACCTTTGCAATTTTACACTTTGATTTTGTTTCTTGTATGTGAAGAAAAGAGCGGAATGTGGCATTGCACTGGCTTTTGTGGCCAGACTCAGGCCAGACTCTGTGACATGCCTGTTTGGCACCCAGTGCATTTCAGTTCAAGGAGGCACAGGATGTGCTGTTGCTGTGACCGAGATTCTGGATGCCTGGGCATTTATCCTGTCAGTTAAAACACCTACAACTTCTTTGGCTCATCAGCAGTTCCTGCCACCAGGAACACTGGCAATACCCACTCTTCTCTGTACATGCCTGAACTAGATGATCCCTTATTTTTTTCCCTACCCCAGAATCTTGCATTTGGATGACTGAGTGCTCATGAACAAAAGACAACAGAAGCTTATGGTGCTCTGAGTTGCCCAAAAACTTGAGGCCCTCTACTCCACTCAGGAGAACAGAGAATGAGAGGAATAGATAGGCTCCCAGCTCCAGAGATTCCCCAAAAGGCAGCCTACAGTGCTTCCTCAGTGACACCCAGCTCAGCCAGGGGGCTGCTGGACATCTGTAATTCTGCCCACTGTGCACTAGATGCCACTGCACCGACTGTTTTTAGCAGCCAAAGAGCCATTGCCTTTCCTCTGGCATCCACACTCTACCTTTTAAGAAGCTACTGATTACCACTGGCTTGGAAGCTCCACACACTTAAGTCTAGCAAAACTCCCAGCACTCAGGACAGGGCTACCTTTGCTGCACAGATGGCACACTGGGGTACAGAGCCTACAGCATGATTTAGCCATGGGTTGGGTATGCAAGGCTGACAGTGCACGGACTGCAGCAGCAGCCACCTGCGCTCACCACCAGACTGAAGTCCCAGTGAGCAGATTTCTGCCTCTCTCCCTCTGCCACTGTTGAAGCCAGGTACAGATAGGAGATCAACAAGGAGGCAGGGTGGAGCAGATGAGCACAATGGTCACAGTGGTGGCACTGGCAATGTAACCAGCTAATCTCAAATTCCTCACTGCATAGAGATTCCCACAGACAAGCTCTGTTTCTCAACCTCCTATTGCCTGCTCAAACTCCTAGACATCTTCCCAGGAACCACCTCCACAGGTCTCACAGCCAGGCATCCTCTTGCCTCTGGGCACATCTCCATGTTCCTTCAATAGCAAAACTTTCTGGTGATGAGGAAGGAGAGGCACCAGGAGAGATTTCCCAGGAAGGCTAGAAAATCTGCTTCATTCAAGGTTTTTAAGAAGGAGTTAAGGGCAGCAGAAGATGGTGTCTCCAGATTGTGACACACCCCACAACTCTACCTTCCCACTCCCCCTGCCCCCACCCTGCTTTCCCCCCTTCCAATTTCAAAGCAGCTGTATGGTCTAGGATAAGAAGAGCTACTGCAACTACTAGTGGCTCCACAAAGTAGCTGAGGTGTTGGGAGCCTCCGCAGTAAACAATCTCTTTCAGCCTTATTTTCCTTTGATTCTGAGAAGGGATAAACAGATCATGGACTGACAGCAGTTGTTGTTCCTCTACAGATTCCTGACAGGAAACTGTCTGACCCAGACATGGCAGCTTCTCACAGATGCCACACAGCAATCCCAGATGCTTTCCACACTCTCCCTCCCACCTGCCACATTGAACTTTTACATGAAAGTACTCTGGAAAGATATACTGAGCTTTGTGCATCTCCTTGTCCTATGCCTGACACAGTCAGTGATGGAGCATGTTCACCACCTGCTAAAGTTTGTGCAACATCTAATTAATAAACTGTCATGTAGCTCACTGGAAACAGCTGTTTACAGCTGTGGAGACAGGGTGCCACTGGTACTCTGAGGGCATCTCCTGCAGCAAGGGTGGGTGAGCCCTGGCTGAAGGGGGCACAGCTGTACAAATGTTAAACCCTGTCCTCTACTTTCCCCCTCCCAAGACAATCTAAACTCTTGGTTTGGGGACAGGCCAAAACACGGCTGTGCATTACCTCAGTGCCAAGGAATACGGCAGCAGTCCAGCATCAGCTGTGAGCATTTGCACACCTGCAAGGCTTTTATATATTTGCTCTGCCAACTGAGCAAATTCTGTTTCTATGGCACATTTTACTGTCTTGCAGGAGCTGAGCAAATGAAATTAAGGACTCTGACAGAAGCAGGTTTCATCTCTAGGCTAAGCTGTATGAAATAGGAAACAACCAAAGTCTAAATTGAGGTCTTCCTTGACGTCTAAATCAATTAACCACAAGGTCTGTCAAACTTAGAGCTATGTTAAAAAAAGATTCTGCAATGATAAGTACTTGATTCAGCCATTACTTGACCAAACAGTGAGTTTTTAAGACCTACTTTTATGGCCATGGTAATCTGCAGTTCTGTTTTTGTTCTTTTTTATTTCTGCTCAACAGCTGAAAAGTCTTGATTTTCTTTGCTGAGTGAATTTTAAAGTTTACTCTCTCTTGGGCAGCCACAAGTCAGGTCTCCATAGTGGAAAGAAGGCTGGTCCCAGAGGTTTCCAAAGGTTGAGGAAACAGTTTAACACAGCCATCCACGTTAGCCTAGACCTGGGCAGCCACAAGACCTAGGACTGTGCTGCAGGTGGGTAAATGAGCCTTGCCGCTCATTGGACCCGATCCAGCAGCCCCTCCTTATGTTGCCCATAGTTCTTTAATCTGGTGTAATCAGTCACTCGTTGCCCTGCATTTCCCCACAGATTCTGCACGTAGGTTCTTCCCATGGGGCCTCCCAAACTTCCCCCTTCCCTCTAGAGCCCACTGGAGCCAGCAGTGACATGCCGGAGCCAAGCTGGCTGTGTCAGGACGTGGAAGCAGTCTGTGCTGGGACGTGTGCTTATCCAGCCCAGCAGTGAGAGCTGCCAGGACAGGTGCAGCTTCAGGACCACTGAGTTGTCACTTTCAGCCCACACTGGCCTTGGCTGTGCAACAACTTCCATTAGTGCTATTTAGAATCACAGAATTATTGATGTAGGAAAAGACCTTTAACATCATTGAGTCCAATTTAAGTCAGCACTGCCAAGTGCACCACTAAACCATGTCCCTAAGCTCCACACCTACAATGTTTTTTAAATATCTTCAGGGAGGTACACTTCCCTGGGCAGCCTTTTCCAGTGCTTGACAAGTCTTTCCATGAAAAAATCTTTCCTAATATGCAATCTAAACCTTCCCTGGTGCAAGTTGAATCTCCTTTCAGGTAGCTGTACAGAGTGATAAGGTTCTCCTTTTCTCAGGCTAAACAACCTGTGCTCCCTTAGCTGCTTCTAAGACCAGTGCTCCAGACCCCTCACTAGCATTGTTGCCCTTTTTTGGGCAGTTTCAGTGTCTTCCTTGTAGTAAGGGGCCAAAACCTCCACATTGTCACAACAAGGTTTACATTTGCACTCTGGAGTAACTACTGTGTAATTGGTATTTTTTTATTATGATTATTAACGCTTTTACCTCGGTAATATTTGTTTATTTTATGAATTAGCATATTTTGCATAGCTGATATCAAGCATTGCTGCCACAGGTTTACCTTGCTGCTAGGTAAATAATTCTCTAAATGAGATTTATGTAAACTCTCCCACATAGTAAGCCTATGCATGCAAGTGTCACTCCATGAAAGCTCTCTCTTGCTCTTTGCTTGTAGGTGAACCGTGTGTGCACACCCCTCTGACATTCAGGCCATAACCAGCCCTTGCTGCTGAACAGGGAATTGTGGAAAAAAATACAAAGCAGCCTGCAGGAACGCATGTAGTATTTTGTAAATCTGTAGAAGAAAGAAGGCAAAGAGAACTGGGAAAGCCTGTAGGCAAATATTCTTAAATGAAACAGAGCGAGAGTAGTTACTAGGACAATAAGGCTTTTCTTATTCAACAGTATTTCTAACACCAGCATCCAAATTATGAATTTTACCACCCAAAACCAGAGTGACACATTTAGTGGGTCATTGCTTTGAGCCCTCTTGTAAAATCTACAATTCCAAACACAAATCATTCTCATCCTGCATTCCAGAGCTCAAAATAGATTCAATCCAAGATTTCCAATGGCAGTATACCAGTGCTGCTCTAAATATCTGACATGATTCAATGTCTTTTGTAGTGCAACCAGCTCTTACAGAAGTTTTACTCCGTGTTTTACTGCACTGCAATGCTTTTAGTCAATGTGTCTTATCCAAGTGCTGGCAACAGCACATCAGCCACACTTGAAAAAAATGCTACAAATGCCAACTGGTAAGCTTTGTATAAACCTGTGGTTTCCATGCATTTTAGGCATGGAAATTATTTGGAGCCCAGGCCAAACAGAATAGCCTCCCACCTCCTTCTCAATCACCATTTCAACACCAGAGCGAGCACCAGAAAATGCTGCAAGCACTTCTGTGCTATTTCAAACCTGGCTCAGCTTCTAACAGCTCAGTTAGGACCAGAAAGCCAGTATGAGTCAACCAGAAGAAATACCAGCATGGATTTCAATAGCTCTCTCCAGCAGGTCTCTGGTGTATTGTACTTTGGTTTCTTCACATTCTGTAGCCCAGTAAGGGCACGGAAACTACCATGCATGAATCCATATGGACATGCAGGCTTGCAAACACCTTGTAATATTTGCATTTAGATTCTTGTCCTGGTTCTGGACAGAACAGGGTTAATTTCTGTAGTAGCCAGGTTATTCTGTATCACCTCATGTCATTGCTTGGGGCAGGGGAAAGAGACGCTCTTTGGGGGAGAAGGGGTTCCTCTCAGTTGAGTAAACATGGTGGAGGGACCCATCTGGACCAAGCATGACTGAGACTCAGAAGGAAAGCAAAGTCCTCTCAGATGAGACATCTGTGGTGGCCAGATCACAGAGCAATGTAATACTACTGTGCAAAAACACTTCTGTAAAAGAGACCAATTTTCTGAGCTACAGCCTGCAGTGCCCACAGTTTCAACAATACTTCTGAGGTACTGCAAGAACAGTTTTGACAATTCCATCACTCACTGTAATTTTATTTGCTGATTGATCCACTTAGAGCTTACAGTTACTTCTCTAAGGACTGGCTGTACTGTGGTCTTCTCTTTTTTAATATCCCTATAGACGTCTCTTGTTTTTTTTTTTTCTGTCATCATTTAAATGAACACACCTGAAGAACAGACCTTCAAGACTGCTGATGGTGAAGAGAGCTTTTGCATAACCATTTCACCTTAAAGAAAAGACAAGGACTGACAACATAAAATAAAAAAACCCAACCATACCTAATAGAAAACCTGACACCTGATGACATCAGTGAAATTCAACTGAGAGCTTTAAAAATCCTAGATGTCATCTGTCAGTGCTCTTTTGAACTCAGGGCAATGCAGACATGTAGCATTAAAATGTGCCTGTTTTATTGATGTGGGCCAAAAGTGAACTAGAAGTCATCTTTCCAAATAAGACTTATATAGGAGTACATTCAGTCAGATGAAAAAAAATTAAGTTACATCAAAATTATGTATATTTATTTATACATTTATTATACATTGTAGGACAATTTCACTTCTGCCCTGTGAAATGCAACACAGCTCTTTTCTTCTGGCTAAAGTATGTTGAGTAAAGAAGAAATGCATGTCTATATGTAGGTCCAAGTTCACCACAGTATGCTGGTACGTACTTGAAGAGATTATAGTACATTAGAAAATCTCCTAATTAGACTTCAGAGGCTTCATGCAACCCAGCAAATGTACAAATGAATATGTGTTATAAATGTACATGCACACACACAAACACATACACTCTATTAGTTGGTGTTTGCCTGCCAATGCTCTTTGCACACCTAATTATAGCATTAGTCATCTTAACGTTTTCATTACTCTTTCTAATGCATGCTGGGCTGCAGTCATCTAAGTCATACAGCTCCTATAGAAAAAATGTGTTTTATGGGACCACTGTCTCCAGTGTACAGTTTAATAATGTTAAAAAGATATCAACATAAAATTAATGACTAAATTTTTCATGAAGGGAGCATTACATTCCCACCTAATTGTGGTTTAAGCAGTTATTTCTCTATTATTACCATAGTGCTGAAACTAATGTTCAGTAGTCCATTGTATGATCCAGTGGAGAATCCAAATGACTGTTGGTGCTAATGACAAATATCCTTAGAGAATAAATATCTTCTGGACACTGTGCCAGTTCTAATCTGACTGATTGTATTTCAGCTAGTGTAATGAAACCTTTTCTGGTGGTGTTTGAAACAAAACAATTAAATAAGACTTTAGTTACTTTTCTCTGTCAAAGGAAATATTTTCAGGCTCTGCAACTTCAAATCACTACAAAGTGGAAACTTCCTAACTGGTGCTGGGCTTCAATGTCAACATACCTGGTGTCAAAAATCCAGCACATTTACCTTTGTGCAACTGCACAAGCAGTCAAGAGCCGTGTGCTGCCATGAACCATGGCTGGCTTTGCTGCAGTTCTCCCTCTCACTAAAGGGCAGAGCAGTCTGTTCTCAGCACAATACAGAAAAGCCAGAATGATCTAAGCAAGAAAACAGTGTTTTGGTACTTCTTCTGAAATGCACATGGCAAATGTTTAACATTTCTTCTGCATTTAATCTAATGCATTTGAAGGTATTTCAGATATCCACATTACCTATGTTCTGTCATGCATAATCCAACAGTGAGTATTTCTTATATAAAGGGAGAAAATATTTTGCTTTTCTTTCTCTTGCCTCCCATTCCCTTCCATAAAGTGCACGAAGAGCTGGCCCAACAACCTGAAGAAACAAGTCTTGCATCTCTCAAGAGGAAGCACAGCTTGGAGAGCATGCACACAACCTCCCCCACACAGTCAGACCAGGGTGCTTCTGCTCCAGAGGGATGCAGATACCCCCTTTTCACCTCCTCATCTTTTCCTAGGAAAGTGGTTTCCAACTTCCTTAGCCACTGCAGTTTCAGTTCCTCCACACATCCTTACCTACATCTTATTTTTACTGCTCATTCCTACATGTCTAAAATCTACCCTTCCCCGCCTCCACTGCTCACATGGCATATGCTCACGTTTATGCCTCTTTCCAAATGTGATTTCTGTGACCTTCTAGCCTTTCTAATTCCACATCTTACCTATGTTATTCATAAGAATAGATTTTCTTCATAGACATCTTACTTGCCTTTTGCTTTGCTCACGTTACCTCCTCTTTCTTCACTGATCAGACTCCTCATCTTAAAATGCTCTTCCTAAAATATTAAATATATCTTTTAAACACTCCTTTTTCCACCAAGGCTTTTTTGATCCCTGCCACACAAAGAGGGATGCTGTCTTACAACTTTGTTTTGCATGTTTCTCCTGCTGCAATCAGTGTCTTTGCTGCTGCACAAGTTACTTTAAGTCACTATCTGTTTTCTTCTAGAATTGCTCAACCTCCATCTTTCTTAATGACCACAAAGTCCTAGGTGACTGGCAGATCAGCCATCCTGTTCTAGCTTCTCTAGGTCTAGCACAAGAAAAAAACTGCAGAAAAAAGCTGTTCTTCCACATGCATTTGCAAAGATTTATCACCTTGTTTACCATGTACAAAGCCTGTGATTTCCCACTTATATTTGTAAACAGCCCTAATGTTTTTCAGGACAATACGACAAATATTTCCTCCAAATTTGCATTGTATATGGTGACTTAGAGATGCTTTTGAACAGTGACACCTCCCACTCTTTCTGTTAAATATTTGCTTGTATGTGACTCATTTTAATTCATCACATTTCTCCACATTGATATTTACACTTTTCCCACCACTGTCTTAATCACAGTAATTTATTTCAAAGGTTTGGCCCAACTTAACATTGTCTGTGATCCAATCTTGCAAGGATACAGAAACCCTTTACCCAATGGGCTCCCCAAGGGAGGTGGTGGAGTCATCACCCCCAGAGGTGTTTAAGAAAAGACTGGATGTGGCACTCAGTGCCATGGTCTGGTTGACAAGGTGGTGTTAGGTCATAGGTTGGACTCTATGGTCTCAAAGGTCTTTTCAACCTAGTTAATTCTGTGATTTTTTTTTTTTTCCAAATGGGCAGAACTGTACCAATTAATAGCTACCCATTCATAGAAGGGTTTATGTAGTTCTGTCATTAGGAACAAACCAGAAAGTTTTAACTGAATAAAATGAGCTTATTTATTTTATCAAAGTGCCAGAGTTAACACTAGTGCCCTTAAATTGGCAAAGAGACACACGCCATAACCATGTTCTGGAAAAGCTAACATAAGGAGCAAAAAAACCTTTTCCCTCCAATTTAAGTTGAACTCTTTCCACTGAATTGACTGTACTGGGCTGGACTGTACAGCTCCCTAGAGGTTGAAGAAAGAAGGTGTCTATCGTGCCTGACATGTACAGTTTGAAACCTGAGGAGGGGGATGGGCAGTGATGTTTTACTGAGTGTACAGTCCCAGTCAATGAATGGGCTAAAGTCTTGCTTCCTTTCAGTTTTCAAAACGAAGAGTTTTGCATCAGAATCCCCAAGGCACTGGAGAAATTAGCCATTGTTCATTTTCTAAAATTATATTATAAAAACAAATAAAAATGGTTTTGTGGCCAATTCAGGATGCTTCAGCCAGGCTGTAAAACAAAGGGTGCCCTGGGCTATTCCTTTGTCTAACAGATCATTTGCTTTGTGTATGATGCTTCTTCACAGCAGGGAGCACATAGCCCAGATCCCCTTTATTCTTCTTGACTAAACCCAAAGACAGCCCTTGCTCAGTGACAGAGCCACAGGAAGTAGAAATCATTGCAAAACACAAGTGATAATGATCTAGCAGCTTAGTTAGTGGTGGAGATGTCAAACTGCAACCCACTCTCCAAATGTCCCTCTGCCACTTGCCATAAGCATGCACTCCTACAATAAAATCAAAGACTTGTAAGTCCCATCAGAGCACTCAAAAAGGTAGCAAAAGCTGGCAAACCATGCAAGACTGCCCACAAAATTTATGGGGTCCACAGGACAAACAGACAATGTAAAACAGTAGTTAAAATATCAATAAGGAATAAGGACAAGGATTTCCCCTGTAAATCAGATATACACACTGCCAGCCTGGTCTGAGTTCTGACCTAGGGTCAGGTTTTTGGGAGTGGCTTAGGACCTTCCATGGCTCTTCCACTGAGACAAGAGAACAAACTCTACAGTGATCTATGTCCCCATACCACCTACTGCAATGTTACTTAACTGCTGAGGACTTAAGTAAAGTGGAATAAAAAAGCCTCTGGACTTCTGACAGACTTGTGCCCATGGATGCAGGAAACAGCTTAGCCACGGCCCTTAAATCAAGCAAAATGAGAAAAAAAAAATTAATGAAAATCAGAGATGACACCTCTTCTGCACCTCTTCAACACCTTTTCTATCCATGGGGGAAGCAACCAAAAGATATAAAAGGGTGTTTACTGACAGTATGAAGCAGCTCTGAATTTTAAAAAATATAGATATTTTTAAAAAATTTCCTCCAAACCTTAACCTTTCAAGAGTTCCACTTATGTTCAGGATATTGCAGACAATTCAAAACATTTCCTACATTTCAAATCACTCCTTGCAGATATTTCCCATCCAGTCCTCAGAGCAGTGCAATAGGAAACCAGCAGAACCATATCCCCTCAGAGACTAAAAAATATTTTCTGCCAAATCAGTTAGCAGCAGCCCTGGTGAGATTAGTTTTTCTCCATCTTATACCATACAATCTCTGCTCCTGGAAGTTCACACAGCAACTGCAAATTTTCTTTGCCACACATGCTAGCAAGCCTCCACCAGCAATGCCTGTCTGATAGGAAAGGGTACCACAATTAATCAGAACAAAAGTATTTCAGGCCAGCTGACAGAAAGGCAGGAAGAAAGAGTAATGTCCCAACCGTGAAATAACACAGCAACAAATTTTATGTATGGTTTCACTTGTTAAAGTCCCTTTTCTTGCTGACATTTAGACCTTTTTCTCTAGTTTAATTTCTTTTTTCTCTAGTTTAATTTCTTATAACATGAGAATATGTCTTGAAATTCAAGGTCAAGTGTAGTGCCATCTATGTATATTCCTTGTGCTGGGTTCAACTTGCAAAATTTCTCTACTGAAAAATACAATTACACCAGTACAGGTTATCCCCTTTTTTGTACGCTAAAGTACAAAACCCATTAATTTAGTGGTGTAGCTGAACTCACACAAAGGCAACAAAAAGATTTTAATCGTATCCACATTATATGTTACTGCCTCAAACTTAATTTTGTAATCACAATGTAAAGGAATAAATTGCAACCTTTTCTTTTAAACCAGAACTGTTTACATGGTTAGACAAAATCTCTCAAAGCAGTTAACTATATCGGAAAGAACTGGATAATTAGCTTGAAAAAAAATACTTCCAAACAAAAGTGTTGTGTGCAGTAACTTCTCTTCCATAGTTACTAGAATGATGGGAAAGGGAGGAGCTGGGTGAACACTGTTTCTAGATGTGGCTGATATCCTATGCTGCACAGTCAAGGAAAAAAATGAGCTTCAGAGAAGTGACCTGGAAGAAAATCATCCTTAGGCTTCCTGTTTCTAAGGGCCAAATAACACCACATCTCCTGTCAGGGGTAAAGTGTGCTGGGCTCTGACGCATTTTTGCTCAAGGCCAAGTGTCTGACTCCCCAGGAAGGACCACCACCTCCTCTGCACCTGCATCCACACACAGACACGTGGGGCCAGCAGGGACCAGCGCTCCCAGCACCTCTACTCTGCAGCTCCACAGCCAGACCCCACTGGGAACACAGGCTTTGACCTCACATTTGTAAAATAAGTATCCTGATGTGATGCTAGGGCATTTACAAGGTACCAAACACAACTTACTATCCAGGGGAAGTTTTTCTGAAGTTTTCCTCTTCTGCAAATAATGTCTTTGAGATTTTATTTGTGCATGTCTTCATGCTGAAGTAATTTTCCTGTAGAACTGTGCCTGTCCACTCCTTGGTGATTTTTAAAAAAAATCTCAAGTTAATTGACTGCCAATTAACCGAAGCTATTTAGAAAAACAAGTCAGAACTCTCCCCAAACATTTGTAATGGACTGCAAATATTTGTAGTCTGGCGTAATCGGATCCCTAAGGTAAACTAGAAACGTTTGTGGTATACATTTTAAGATTGCTCTAATTCATGGTTGACAGACAGGTTTTCACTTTCTGGAGAAGCTCAGCATTAAGTTGCTTTGCCCTTTGGCTTTTTAAACTGTGGGGTTTTTTTGCAAAAACACCAGAAACAACTTCTGATGTTCCAGCTCCGGGCCTGGCCTACTCCATACAGCTTCCCCTAAATAAATTTTTCATTTTAAAAGTTCTGGAATTTAACTATAATAGAACCCTTAACTGCCCAAAGATAATTCTGAGGATCTTAAATACTAAAAAAAAAGACATTGTGCACCTATGTAGTGTGAGATACAGGGAGCAATTTTAAGATTACCCATAAACCAGAATACATTACGTATATAAACAATCACAGAATTATTTTGTAATTTATGTTACTTGATTATATGCAACCTGCAGTAACTGATTTTGAACCCACATTCCAGTGCTCTCTACAATTTAATAATGTCAAAGCACGGATATATGCAATCTCTCGTTTCACCAGCATTTATACTCTGTCTACATGTATGTTTACTTACTTGATTGGAGAGAGGCATCATGTATACTGCAGCAATCAACTTTTCTCAAGTTATAGATGAGAATTGCAAGAAATTCTTTCTCCATCCTGACATGAACAGACTCTGGTGTCAAAGAAAGTAAATCTAAAAGGGTTCATACCAATTTTTGTTTCCATTTTTTAATCAACAGTCTCTCTCTTCAACTCTACCTAATGTATAAAGTAGCCATTTTCAAGCTGAGAAACACAACTGCCTCCTTGAACGCAGTAAGTGGACAGATGAATCATCAGAGTTAACTGTGATTTCCCTATGTGGGTGGGATCTATCTTACCTTTATGTAAGTAAATGTAAATGTAGTAATTACTAAATTACTAAATTTAAATTACTAAATGTAGTAATTTAAAACTTCAGTAGCTCATTAAAGATTGCTGCTTAAGTGCTTTCTCTTTATATAGACACACATGTATATCCCCATCCATATAAAGTAGTTGATGAGCCGGATCATGAAGCAAACAGAGAAGGATTTTCAGAGAACAGATAGTTACTCACCCTTGCATATGATTGTTTCCCTGAATCTCAAGACTGTGATGTGCACTTCGATTAAATGAGGATTATTTCCAGTGACTTCTAAGGTAGTAATGAAGAAATCTCTATGTTTACACTGAAGTTCACCAAAATGCAGCTATATTTAATGCATTGTTTAGATTAACCTACTACTGTTGCTTTGAGTTGGTAAAGTGATAGAAACACATAACACCAAGAACAGTATGTATAAGAATAATTAGACCAAGTTGCTTCATGGGTATAATCTAAGCATCTGCACTCCCAAATGTTTTGGTTTTAAGTTTCCTACTAATTCCAACCTTATGCTGTTACTGATATGCTCTTACACAGAATGATCAGAGGATATATTTAAAACAAGCAAACTATTAGTAAAACATCCATTTCAAGCCCAGTTAGTCTTCCCAACAAGAGATTATAGATTTTCCCTTCACATTTCATGTACTGTAGTCACTTGACAATCAAATCATACAAGCTCCTCAGGGCTGTTTAAGATTTACATTCATATGTTGCTTATAAATGTGTTGCCCATTTTAGCCAATAATGTAGAGGAATGACTTTTCAGAGTCTGGAATAATTTCTTGCTGGCCCATCTGACTGCAATAACCCATAACCAAACTTCTCACTTTCTGACAATCCAGGCTTTCTGTTAGCAAAGCTCTGGAGTTCCATAAAAACCACCAGCAGCAGCTGAAGAACGCTGGTGGAAGTGCTTTCCAGAAACCAAAAGATAGACGGAGAAACGGGATGCCGTGGTTGATGATAAATATCTGCTTCTTATGACGAAAGAACTGCTTGCTGTATTACATATGACCCTTAGGAGAACTGTAGAGAAAATCTCAGAGATGGTTGGCTGGAAGAAACAGGCAGACTGAGGTGTTTAACAACTGATGCACAGGGGCTTTTTAATCCTACAATACATCCTGGAAGATTTAGGCTATGTGTTTTGGGACCATGGCTTTGATGAAGCTGATACTGTGATAGTCTCTGGGGTTTTCAGGATAACACCCACAAGGTTGACAAGATCCCAGAATTCATAATCAAGTTCTTCCCTGTTGGCAGCATAGACAATAATGACAGCAGCGGCCCTACCAACATGAACTCACACCTATTGTAGCAGCCGTGGAGCCTGAAAGCGCTCGTGGGGTCCTGTGACTTCTGACTAACAAAGCTTTTTTGCCTCTGCAGAAAAAGTCATCAGAACCTGTGACAGAGAAGTTTGCTTCAAGCTGCTTCAGCATCTGGAAAGACCACAGCAGTTCCAGTCGTGAGTTGTAAAGACAATACAGACATGCCATTTTTTTTAAGTGAGAACATGTGGAGATGTCCAATATAATTATGTTTTTCCTGGTGATGAAGCAAAAGGTTAAGTGGCACAGCTTAACAGCTGATGTGAGCAGTTCGTGCAGCTTGTCAGAACTGTGCATCCAATTGAACAATAGACAATGTATGGGGAAGGGCTTCTTAAATACCACTGTGAAACAAGTAAGATATAAAAGGTGTATTTAAGAAGCTATTCTTTGTGCAACCCCCAAATGCTCTTCTCCCAGAAGCTCCCCAGAAGTGAACCTCAGCTGCTGGGTGATGTTAGGAGAGGCTCTCCCATTGACTCCCAGCGGTGGGTGCCACCTCAGCAGCATGCACACAAACAAGGAAGTGCCATCCACCTAGAATAAACCAGCGAAGCAAAGAAGAAACAGCAAGTGGGAAAATGAAGGAGCCAGCAGACCCACAACAGCTTTGTCAGGAAGGAGCAGTTGCTGCAGATGAGCAATTCCTATTCCTAAATCAGGGTGGAAAAATCCATTTTTGTGAACCCAGGAAGAGGAAACCCAACACAAAATAACTTGAGGAAACCTGTAACAAATTTTGAGTGCACATGAGCTCATAATTCAAAAGAACTAAACTAATTAAAAAAAAAAAAAAAGCAGTTAATGAAAACACAAACACAGCTCCAATGAAAAAACAGTTTGCACAATCCATTACCCTAAAAAAAAAACCAGAAGGCCTGTCAGCATGTCTAAGATATCAGCAGCTTCCCTTCATTAAACCTAATTGCTGTGCATTAGCAATTCCAGGTGATGCACACATGATGGAGCCTTCAGTCAGGCTGGAGCAGAGGTGGATTCCAGGCACCTACTTAAGCACCCCTTTGATCATTGATAACATCAGCCTTACCCCATACTAGCCAGGTCAAACCATACTGGTGGCAAATAAATAGAATTTCTGTGTGCTCTTTGAATTTTAAGATGCAAACACCCTTCACCAATGCTTGGCCAATGGAGCAGCTGGAGATGTTTCCATAGATTCTGGTTGAGAGTTCAGAAATTGATCAGGTGAGTGGATGAGACAGCGCTTCCTTCTGAGTTTGCAAGTATGGGGTGGGTTTCTAGACTTTCCACACTCATGTAAAGACAATAAATTTACCTCTGAAATAGTATTAATGAACTTAGGTTAAAATATTTATCAAGAATCAACCTACACTAATGAACAAGATACAGCAAAGAACTGCTTGTCTTAAATCTTGATTCTGCTCCTTTGTGCATCTGGAGAGTATTAGTTCAGGAAATTATTCCAGCACATGATTAAATCCCTCTGAAGTGAAAAGAATATAAGTGTAAGCTTAAAGTTAAGTGGATACTTATGTAGCCTTCCTAGAAAAGGGAGTGCAAGTGGGGCCACAATTTTTAACCTGATATTATGATCCTATATTCTTCGGTATTATGATGTTTCTTAAAGGCTGATAAGCATCTGTATCACATGCACTCTTTGGCTGGAGTCAAGCATAACTCATGAAAGTAATCTCTTTTCACAGTAAATTTTACTTGCAGGTCCTTCTCTAAATTAATCAAAATTAAAGTGTCAGTGCAGGTTGATTGCACACAGAGCCCATTTTGGCCGATACCCCCTGAATTATCACAGCTTTACAGAGAGGATTCTAAGATGCAACTGTCAGCCCCTCTGGACTGGGAAATTCTGCTGTCAAAAGACCTGTGGATACCCGTCTCCCAAAAGAAATGTTGAGTGGATCCACACTGCAACAGCTTGTGCAGTACCAGTGCTTCTTCCCTGACACTGTGAATGCCTGCAAACATTCTTCTGTAATCTGCCTTTTTTTCACTTTAGTTTTTGATCAGGACTACCTCACCAATGGCACATATCTCTTCTGGCCTCTGTTTTAGAAAGCTGATTTCCATTCTTTCACCCCAACCTCTTAACATCTCAGAATCAATGATCTTGCTCAGAACAACAGTATCCTGCAAGACCTGCATTTGTGCATATATGTATACACACACACACATACATAAATAACTCAAAAGGAAAAAAAAAAAAAATCACACATATATCAAAAGATGCCGCTCAAATGGATCAGTGCTATTCTCGTATCTGGCTTTTGCACAGCAAGATGATTAATTTCTATTTGTGGAATCAAAGCAACTGGCTGCTTGACAAAGAAACTCAGTACATTAAGGGAAGAGGAAAGTAAGTCCTTGAACTTGGCCTGTTGCTGTGACCAGCCAAGAGGAATGGAGGGATGTTTCTTGGTCTACCCAGTGGTCACCAAGATATGCTCCACTGTTACTCAGACTGGAGGCAGCGGGATTCCCAAGCATGGTATGGCTTTCAGACCAGCAAGAACAGGGATGCTTTCCCAGGATGGCATACTGACCAGTGGTAGATTCACAAGAAAAAACACCTTTCTTGAGCATCTGACCTAACCTTTACTTCTTTGGCTGAAGCTATTTAAAGACCAAAGAAAACAAAGAAAGATGAGAAAAGAACATGCCCTCACACCATTCATCTTACTCAGGAGCTATCAGGCTTAACTAATAAGCATCATCAGCTCCAAACATTAGCTTCTGTATCTTCCAGCAAGAGCTTTTAGCTGCTTATAAAATGGAGGCATAGTAGAGGTTACTTGTAAAGAATACTTCCCTCAGGCACCCCCTTCTCACCTCCAGGCAGGTCTTGGACCAGACCCAAGAGCGGGACTAGTTTGGGGCTGCTCTTTTATGCCGCAGTCATGCATGAATAGGGGCCAGACACAAAGGCGGCATTGTATCGGCTTTGTTGGGGAGGTTGTAGCCTCGCTTTCCTCCTCCAAGTCATCCTCCCGAGGCCGGCAGCTCGCGTAGGAACACCGTGTTACGGATGGAGTATTTTTAAAGTTCCAAAAATAATTCCTGTGAAGAGTGAGAAATTGCGTTTGAATCCCGACAGAGCAACAGACAGGCTGGAGCTGGATGGAGGACATGTAGATCAGAGACAGAGCAGTCACGACAATGCTATTGAATATCAGAGGACCTAGACAAGGTAGAATATCTGCAGTCTGGGGGAGAAGGAGGCTTTTTTTTTTTTAGTTTCCTACACAAGGCTAAAAAGAGAAAAAAATAGCAGAGGAGTCTTGATAATCACAGATTTCTGAGTTATATCTGCACTGAAAGCACACCGAAGAAGTGCTAACTTTTTTGATGAAGTCTTCAAAGCCTGCTTATAAAGAGGCTTGAGGACAAAGAACACTGCTGTTAAATGAAAGACAATCAAGCCTACCAGAGAGGCGCACCCAAGGCATTTCATATAAACATCCGAAAAGGCATCTACTCAAAACTTAGAGATTACTTTGGAAAATTTTTGAAAAATATATGACTCACACTTGATCAGATAAATTGGAGAGCTACAGACCACGCTCTAAAGAGCTGCTAGGCTTAGATCCCCATTGCTGGCTCTGAAGTTGGTTGCAGGTTTGGTAATGTTGACAGCAACTTTCCTCAAATTGCACATTCTGGAGTTCATCCTCCCATTATATTTTCATTGCAGTGAAATTGAATTAAAACTGATCAAACAATATCTGAGGATTACAGAATATTTTAAGAGGATGTTCTTTCACTTTGAGCTAAAATGAAACATTGCCAAGGGCTGGCAGAAAAACAGCAAAGAAGGAACATGATTAAAAAGGAAAGCACTATTACAAAGACAAATGGCACACTCTGCAAGTCTGCTATTTAAGATACTTACAGACCTTGTAAAAATAATGCACTGAGCTACTGAAATGGTGGTTTTGGGCAGGCATACGAGATCACAAAAAGGCACTGGGGCTGTTAAAGTGGGAAAACCCTTTTCCTCTAGGCAAGGAAAATTAGAGAAAGGCTTTGTACCATGCAATGCTGCCAATCCGTCAGGGCAGAGAAAGAAACCATCCCAAACAGCAGCTCTCACCGAGGTGTTAGGGGCAACACGTCTTCACGCTTCACTCCCCCTCTTAATTCTCGCTGGCATGACCCATATGCCGAGTCCCCATCTGTGCTACACATGCCCCATCCCGTTTCCCCTGTACTGGGTGGGAAGTGAAAAAAAAGCAAGAGCTGGCCCAAAGGGCTAGAAACCTCTCTCACGGCAAAAAGTAACAAGCAGAAGCAGCTTGTTTTATTTCCCTGCTTTTTTGAAGGGCTGTGAAAATTAAAAAATGTATTAAAAAGAATATAGGATTTTCCATTAATCCTTTCAAAAAGTTCATTACCACCTGGGCTGACAGCTCTGCTCATGGTATTTATTTTTGGGTGACAAATCCTAACAGCATTAAAGTATGATTTGACCTTATCTTTTTTTCTGTTTGTTAGTACATTTAAACCTGAAAATCAGGGTGCCATTTGGATCAGGCTATAATAGGCCTGGTGGAAAATCATGGAACTAGGCTTTCAGGAGAAAATTTTGCTGAGTGCTACCCAGGTGTTTCTAATGGGATGTCCAGGTGGCATCATTGACCTGCCCCTGAGGGGGATGCCCAGGCAGGCAGTGCCACCTCAGCAAGCAGCTGGGATGGATGGCAGAGAGCAGAGCTGGAAACCGCTGTAGCGCACTCCAGCACGGCTGTACCATAGCCAGCACCTCATCACTTATTAAGATAAAGGAAACCTATTTAGCTGACATTTGCTTTGTGTGCCATTAAGCCAGGCTCTGCCTTTGCCCACACTTGCCCAGTTGGCATGTATGTTAATGCACAAAAGAGTACAGACAGGCACCCACACTGCAGCAGCCTTTCCTGGGGTTTCAAAAAGGAGCTGGGCTTGGCACCGCCACCCCAGGTCCTGCTTTATTCCAACTGTAAATGGCTTTTGCAGCGTGCCCAACTGGCACATCCTTTAAAGTTGCGACAGGGGGTGGGATGGGGGGTGTTGGCTTTCCTAACTGAATTAATTGGTTCTGAAGAAGCCAAATTTGCAATTCAGAGAGCCACACTTGTGTTAAACTGCAGCCTGGACAAGGGAAGTGGGAGGCAAGCAGCCTTTCCCACACCTTCTCCCAGCACCATTCGATGCCAGGCAGAGGCATGAGGCCAGCCAGGGTGAACGCTGCTCCTGCCAGCCCAGGTGACAGCTCAGCAGCACCCAGGACGACACTTTCTGTCATATATCCAGCTCTCCTGGAGCAACCAGGCTGCTGTCACCTACTCGCTCGCCACCAGACCTGTAACAGCTGCCTAATAACAACCTTCTTTGGTCATTACTGCTTTAAACCAGGAATTCAGAGGAGGAGGAGAGGATTGAATTACTACCTCCTTGAACTAGACTGCCTTCAACTAATATTGTTAAAGCCTTATGTGAAATAGTACAGGATGAATTGTGAAACTCTTTATTGGTTTCTGGGTAGACAGCTTTAAATGCTAATCTGAGCTAATTAAATTACTTAACTTCATTTGCCTCTGCCAATGGGCCATGTGATAGGGTAACTTTGGAAGACAGTGCTCTTGGAGGCTGTGTCTCTTATCCTTTACACCAGGGCAATGTTAATCACCAGAAAATGTAATTACCTCATTGTTGCTATACTCATCTGTATGAAATAAAATGAACTCCAGCAACAGGAAGACATAAAATATCCAACTTCTTGAATAATGACAAGAACTGCTATTTAATCTCCTCTGAGCACCAAAATCTTGGTTAGAAGGTAAAGTTTACTGCACAAGAGGAACATGCTTATAACCAAACTAACATTTAATAGCTTTATTAAAAAGTCTACCACACATCTCCACATCCCAGAGAAGTATCCAGCTGAACATTTGCTGTAGGTGTCTCAAAATTTCAAAAGGTCCTTGCCAAGAACAACCACCAGCATGGAATTCCTCTCTGCAGGAAGACTTCTCACACTCCCCATTATTGCACAAAATATTTTTCACATCTCCACTCTACGTCTGGACAAGCTGAGGCAGGGACATGAAATCCCTTCTCCCTAGCTTTTGACAGAAAGACTGTCAGACTCTGGCCTGAGGTCTCTCACGAGATCTTGGACCCTGTTTTTTCTTGCACTTTTCTTCCACATAACACTGCTTTCTTTCTGCTGAACAACACCATGTTAAAGCCGGAAGGCTATTGTGTCACTGGCCAGCTGTGCCCATCAGTTGCTTTCATGTCTTCTACCTAGTGGCGCTGTCATTTGAACTACAGCAGTGCAGCTGAAGCACCACCAACACTACTCTGCATCGATACTGGTATGACAGTGCTTCTGGACGATGACTCTGTTGAAGTCAGGAACAGGAGTCACACACGGATCTTCGGCCAAAAAGCGTCATTTGAAAACACTAGGTGACTTGGCCACTGAAATTCATCACTCAGTTTCCATCTCTGGCAACTGCCTGCTCAAGAAAACTCCTTGCCATTGCCACCTGGCACATTGGTTGTACCAGTTACAACAGCACAACTTATTATCCACATAGAGGGGTTCAGTCTGTCCATCTTTGCCAGGGCCATCAGCAGCCTCCCAAGAGTCCCTGCTTTCTCTCTTTATTTTTTTTTTTTGGTTGGTTTTTTTGTTTAACATGAGCATTTGTTCACACTGCTCCCTTTTCCCAAATGTGGCATTTTTCACATAGTGGTTTTTCATTCAGCTGTCCCCTCAGCTTCTCCTACACACTGGTGAGCCTGGCTCCAGCTGGGCTTGCTCATTCATTCAGTCTGTCCGGTGTCCATCACAATAACTCTCACCCTCACTGTAATCTCATAGACCCTCTACAGCCTTGCCTCTGTTAAACAACTGCCCACAATGTGAAACACTGAGGCCTCAAGCTCTGCAAACAAGATTAGCACCTGTCCTTTCCCACAGCAACAGTAGGATTCGTGATGCTCTGACTCCATCGGTTTAAGAAAGTGATGCAGAACCCTCTTGCTCCTTTCTCCTAATCTGTCCAAATCCAGCATCTAATTACAACTCTACATTACACGGCAGCCAGGAAAGGAAGTGCACACATCCAGGTGGTTCAAGATGGAGAAAACTTGTGCTGAAAACAAGACTCAGTGAATCCAGAGGAAGCAACACCCTCCGTGGCACAGCCTGGGACTCTCACCAGTTATTGCACGGCAGTGGGGCTCTGTCATAGCCTGCAAGTGATGGCCTGGCAGTGACATTTCTATTCAAAGTATATGAAAACAAAGCCCTCTGAAAAGGAATAGATATATATATATATATATGTGTGTGTATATTTGTATATATGCATGTATAATCCCTAGTTTTCCCTTTCGGCCATTTTAGGAGGGCATGGAATTTTCACAATACATTTCCTGTGGAGAGAAACAGGAAAAGCATTGAAGAGTTATTACTTCGTGGTATCTTACTAGCCAAGAGGATAGTGAAAAAACCTCTTTCTGATAATACGTCACTACAAGGCACTTTTAATCAAGAGCAAACCAACTAAAATATTCAGCCTGGATTTAAAAAATACTCTTTTGCCTTAAATATGCAATCAATCAAAGTGACACAATTACCTGGCCTGAATTAAAACACTTGCTGATTTGTACCTCAAACACAGACAACTCCAGAAATACAATTATCCTGTTAATATTCAGAACTAAAGCAAAATGCTTCTGAACACTTAATAAATCTTCAGATGGAAAATTTAACATTCAGTAACATGTTATATTGGTTTTGCTCCCAGATGTATAAGTACCAATTTGTCTCTTCAAAAAGAAAGGCAAGACTGACAGCACTTCTTAATTGAGTCGGCAGCTTTGCCAAAACACTCCACACCGCTTCTTAATACAGGGTGAGGGCAGAGCAGGGAAACCTTCTTCAGGCAGAAACAGTTGTGCCAGGCCGACTTTGAATGGACAGTCTGCACTCTAAAGGCCCAGGAGAAATCCCAAGGTCATCACAATCTTTTGAGGACAGAGCAAAGACTTGAAGACCTGGTACTGTTCTGTTCACACACAAGGATATTGGCCAAAGCAGAGTAAGGCAACTTGGCTTGTTTCTCAGTGATGTTATCAAGTTGCAGAAGAGAGTTTCATGCATTACTAGTAATAGTGAGATATATGCTAATTGTTTCAAATGTGGTACATGGCTTTTTTTCTCCATTTTTTTCTTCTTGCTATGAATTATCAAATACAAAAGTAACTGTTAGAAATAGTTGTAATTAGGGTAAAAAGACACATGCTTGCTTTCACCATTGAATAAACCAAATGCTCTCTCTCTGTCAACTAGAAATGAAAACATGATCATGCATCGTACTAATCAGCATTAATAGAGAGATTGACTGTACTTAAATCACTAAGCTCAGTATAAATGTTAACTTCAGTTACGTGCCATGGACCATACATCACTGTCACAGGAAAACAGCCAGTTTGCAAGCTGCAGATTAGAAGATAATGAACCAAATATTATTGTGATACAGCCCTCAGCCAGAACGCAGCAATTTTAGATCAGCAATGGGGTTTTAACTGAGAGCATTTGAGCAAGTTCTTTTTCAAATTTCATAGAGTGATTTGGGTTGAAAAAGCCTTTAAAGATCATCTAGCTCCAATCCCCCTGCCACGGGCAGGGACACCTTGCACTATACCAGCTTGCTCAAAGCCCCACCCAACCTGGGTTTGAACACTTCCAGGGATGGGGCATCCACAGCTGCTCTACTCATTTAATTTACAAATGAAACACAACTGTTTCATTTGTAAATTAAAATTTTAACACTTGATTGTAGCAGCAATCACAAGATGTCTATGCTTCTACAACAAGACTGTACTCCTGAAGGAATAACAATACCAGATGATGAGACATCGAAGTGAATTTGTCACATTTTAAAACGTTCTTTTGAGTGAAATCATAGCAGGAAGGGCTTTGTTCACTGGGGAGTACTCGTCCATCATCATGTTCTGCCTCTAATGAGCGCACACAAATTCTCAAGTGGTGGCACGCAGGCAAACCAAAAGGGAAAGTAGAGCGTAACACACCTGTACATCACATTTGTACCAAACCGTTTCTGAGTAAAAGCCAAAACCTCATTTCAACAGCTGCCAGTTCTAGAAAGTGAGAAAGGGGGTAAGAGTCTTGGCTGCAGATGAAAATGAGTCAGCTCCATGCATCCGTCCCAGGGAGCTGGGGACAGATACCTGCTCCATCCTGAAGGGATAAAACAAGACACTAGGCTACTATCTCACAGCAGCAACGCTGTGACGTGATTTATGTCATGATGCTACAGCTGAGAGGAAAAACTGTCTCAGTACTAGGATGTAAGTCAAACCTAGTGAGTGGTAAGGAGATTTACAAAACCTAAAGCATTTGACAAATACCCAAGCTGACAGGAAGGATGCGGGGAAGGGGAATCCCAGACTACTTGAAAATCTTTTTCTCTGAGTGTACAAGAAGTCTAAATATCCAACAATATGATCAACATGTCTTCCTTTAGAAGGATAAGAGGTCATGCACTACACACCACAAAGTTTCATTGGACAATCTTAGTTATTATTTTACACACTAAAATATGACTTTGGATTAGAGTTCAGATTTGAAATTAGTAATTTAGCTGAGCTGCAGAAAGAACATGACCTTAAAATGTTCAGATAGCAGCTTTAGAGCTGTGGCAAAGTCTTCTTGGATGAAGAATTTTTGGTGTGTTAAAATAACATTTGGCACGTAAAGAGTTAAATTGATAACCTTTGCAAAGGTAGAGTTTATTTAATAAGCTATGCTGTAATCCAGTGCTTTTGCATACATATACTTACATAAAGTAATAATCCTCTCCAAATCTAATCCAGAATTATAACAATGTAATCTTTTAATTAATGGATCTGGGATAAAATAAATGTTTGGGAGGTAGAAATGCAGAAATAGTAGCTACCCAAGTCACTCAAGTGCTAAATAAATTTAAAAGAAAACCCCAAACAAACAGGAGATAAGAAGAGGGAAGCCAGAACCAGGGCTAAGCAAGGGAGGAAAAGGTGATAGTGTTTTTGTGAGAGGCAGTGCTGTGACTAGTTTTGGAATGCTGTGCATCCTTGTGCTACATATCTTACAATCACAGAATGGTTTGGGTTGGAAGGGACTTTGAAGATGATCTACTTGCTAACCTCATGTCATGGGCAGGGAAACTTTTCACTAGACAAGGCTGCTCAAAGCCCTGTCCAGCCAGGGCCCGAACACTTTCAGGGATGGGGCATCCACAGCTTCTCTGGGCAACCTTTTCCAGTGCCTCATCACCCTCACAGACAAGAATTCCTTTTTAGTATCTAACCTGAACCTACCTTCTTTCAGTTTAAAGCCATTACCCCTTGTCCTGTCTCTACATGCCCTTGTAAAAAGTCCCTCTCCAGCTCTCTTGCAGCCCCCTTTAGGTACTGGAAGGTGCTATGAGGTCCCATCAGAGCCTTCTCTTCTCCAGGCTAAACAACCCCAGCTCTCTCAGCCTGTCTCCCTAGGAGAGGCGTTCCAGTCCTCTGATCATCTTCATGGCTCTCCTCTGGACTCATTCCAGCAGGTCCACATCCTTCTTTATGTTGGGGGCCCCAGAGCTGGTTGCAGTACTCCAGGTGGGTTCCCACCAGAGCAGAAGAGAAGGGCAGAATCACCTCCCTCGACCTGCTGGCCATGTTTCCCTTGATCCCTTCTCCAAAGACTCAGAAAGTGCAGAAAAGGCTGCCTAATAAAAAGCCAGTAAAAAGGCTACAGATCTTGGAAAACACCTCATTGTGAAAGTGTAATTGGTTTAGTATAGAAAAAACCTGATTATACTCTATAAATGCTCTTATAAAAAGAGACTATTCCCTGGCAAATTATTCTTTAATTAAGTTGAGAAAATGCAGAGAAAAGCCAGATAAATTGATCCTAGCTGCTGAGACAAACAGCTGAGGAAGAGGCCACATTTTCCGTCTATGCTGTCTTCAAGGCAAAGCTGGGCACCCTTCTGGAAGGCATGCCTGACTCCAAATCAAATTTGTGCTGTCACAAAGAGAAAACTCAGCAAATTTCCTGCCATGAGTTTACAACTCATGCTCATTGGCATGACTTTATATCTTACAGCCATTCTGGGTTGCGTACCTCTTCATCTGAGCACACACCACAGCAGTGCCTCCCTGAAGACTGGCACCGGAGACTCCTCCTTGGCTCTCACACTTCTCATCAGCAAAAGCACAGAGCAGCCAAGATAGAGTTAAATGAATTAATCAGACTAAGAGAAACCAACCAGAAAACAGCAGCTTTGTAATTTTTCAAAGGCTTTTCAAAGGAAAATTTTATTTTTTAGTGGCTATGGTACATCATTTTTTAGGGTGAAAAGAGAAAGGTCAACGGTTCACAATACAAATTCTTTATAATAACTGACCAAGAATATCTAATTCCCACTCTTGGAAAAATTCACATATTCAAAATTTATCTCAAATACAGGCCTCCTTCACATTTTCTGTATATTTTTTATTCTTTCATGGGTATGGATTACCAAAGCTAGTCACAGTATGGAAAACATTTCCATTCAACTTTTTAAAAACATTGAAGCAAATTTCACTCTAAACACCTGAATACTTTTATTCAAAATTGTTCAGAATTTTTCTTTACAGTCTTCCTCTTACAATTATTTGACTTTTTTTTAAACTACAACCATTATTAATAATTGCAATAATTTCTATGGATAAGAAAGAAGCTGCAAGTCTGAGATTTTAGGCAAGGTAGTTGTTGTTCTGCATCAAAGATACTACAGTCTTATACTGCTGGTCTAATTGCCTTCACTCCTTTCTGTTCTGCTCTCTGCTATAATAGCTCTATGCTTCATTGACCTTCCCTTATTTTCATAAACTGTACCAGCCATTTACCTTTCTTTTCTCCTCTATTGCTACATTAAAACAATTCAAGAAGATTAACTATCAAAGCACAGGCTGCCTTTGCAGAAGTCATGCTATTTTGACCTCATCTTACCATGATTTTCCAGCTGCTTGATAGCAGTATTTTTTTTTTCTTTCTCAGTTTAATCAGTTTGCCAGATACTGAGACAGGGCTTGCCAGTTTATAACACCCTGGATCACCTTCAGTGCCTATAAAATAAACAAACACCAGTGTGCTCCTTGCCAGTGCTCCAACACACATTGTTTTAATCAGAAATAACACAATTTCATTAGTCAGCAGGAACGTTATCCAAAGTGTATTTTGCCAAATTCGGCACAGAGGCCAGGCTGCTGCTGCTGCTCCGTGTGTCTGTAGCAAACAGTACATCAATAGTTATGACTACAGTGCAGAAAGGCAGCACAAAGAAACCAAGGCTGGTCCTGACAGAGCACCCAAAACAGGAGCTAGAGCACTGGCAACAGAGCTTGGGCGGGCACCTGCCTGTGGTTGACTGCAGTGTGATGTGCACAAGCCCTCGGGGGACAGCCGGGGTGATGCTGCTCTGTGTGGTCCAGAGAGTTAAAGGAGTTGTTGCTGTCATGTTTCATAATGTACTTTTCTTTAGAACTGAGCGAGTATGAGCCACACATAACTATGCAGGAGTCTTTGGACAGCGGTGCTTTCACATAGATCACAGAAACTTTAGTGTTTTATCAAAATGTGGGCAGAAAATTCCTGCTCGTCATTTTTAGAAGCTTCTAAAAATAAGCCGCGGGTATTGACAAGTTTGAGATCTACAGAAAGAAGGGATGCCTGTCAGTCACGACTGAGCCCACCAGACACCACACCATGGCATCTGCTCAGCACTACCAGCAAAAGGCAATGTGGTAAACCCATCTGAGTAATTAATACTTGCTAAGTTTGTAAGAGCTTGTCAAAAAAGTTAAAGGCATTTGCAAAAACAAAAAAAGCTACTACTCTTTTCAACATTAAAAAAAAATAACCACAGGTGAAGCATGGTAGCTTAAACTAAACATTTATCCAAAGCCATTTTCTTTTCTAGAGAAAACAAAATATTTCTGTAGCTGACTTGAAATATCTTTTTTTCTCCGAGTAAGCTAACTCACAAAAGAAGAAATTATTCATAGAGTACTACTTTAAAAAATTTGAGTGTGTGTCAGCCTTGCCATGTTTCAAGTCTCTAGTCCAGACCCTAGAAGTACAAGACATTTTAATAACTTTATAATATTTTTTTCTAAATCTCTTCTAATATCTAGCTGAATGGCTTTTGCAGAAGTCAAGCAAGCAGATTTGACTCTCTCAAGAACTCCCTCGTATCCCCAGATTTAGCTCCCACTGACAGAGGCAGTCAGATGGGAAAACTTCAGCCCACTTGGTCAAGAAGTTACAGCCTAGCAGAGAAAACCAACTTCGAATTGACACCATTAGGTAATATCAATGATAATTATGATAAAAAAACCCAAAACACCACACATTTATATGATAGTGGTTTAGTGGAGGGGTACTGAATTGCACAAAGCCCCAGTGTGCCCCAATGCATTGAGCAGTGGTAAGGGATCTCTCACCTGACATACCTGTCACGCAGTATTTCTGCAGCCATTAGAGACCGGCATACTAGACAATCATCCAAAGATTATTACAAGGGTATGGCAAAAAGATTTCTGAAAGCAGCTCTTCTTAAAGTTATCAAGTTAATAATTCTTTTATGCCCAAAATGCCAAAGAATCTCAATCAACAAACAAATGTTGTTCTTTCAGGGCATGTTCACAGATGGAAGCTATAAAGGCTATGCAAATAAGAATTATCAAATTAGTACAGTTAATTAAAACTTCTCACTTATTTTATATTCATAACTTTTAAAGATGGTCAAATTTATTCTTCCTTCACTTGTTCTTTTTTAAGACTCCAGAGCAAAATCCTGGCCTCTAAGAGATGTGTCATAGCAGGTTTGTTAACAGTCTTCTTCATGAAGCCTGTGTAATACCTGACTGATTTTAGCAGTGTAATGTGTACAACTAAATATGCAACAGCTCAGTAAAATCAAATGATGAACAAATGCACATTTACATTGTCAGGTGTCTAATATGTAAATGCATTTATTAACTGGACTCCATAATCTGCTAATAGTATGCAGTCATTAATGATGCAATCACTGGGAAAAAACAGGCCTACAAATCCATTAGATAATAGTCTGTAAAATAATTAGCTGCTTCAGAGCATTTCAAATTAATGCACTCGAACTCCTTTAAAACCTTACAAGCAAAAAAAACCCCAAAACCCAATCCTGAATTTCTGTGTGCCTAAGAGAATATTTTTGCCATAGCTGTATTTAATTGAAGCAAAGAAGTGAGATATATTCATTCCATTAGAAAAACATACCAAACACCTTCCTTACCAATGTCTTAAGATGACTGAAAAATCTCATTTTGAAAAGCATGGTTTTTCAGACACACTTGTTGTCCACCACTCTGGACCATTAGTAAGCTGCAAGTGTAAAGTGGTGCCATAGCAGCTATACAGACCTAGGAAGAACCTGGTGAAAAAATGTTCAGCTAGGCTGATTTGAGCCCGCAATTTACACTTCAAGTGGGAAGTATCTGTATCAGTAACAGGGTTACAGACTATGCCTATAAGACTGCTTAGATGCCTGCCTACCCTGGAAAACCCTCCTTTCTATACTGTCTACCTATGAGAGAATTAAAACCTCACCACACATCCACAACAAAGCAAGGCACAGAGCATATATTGACCTTAATTGTCCAAAAAATGGCACTAGTGAGGAGAGGGAAAAGGTCACCAGGGCATTATACCCTCTCCTTGTGGCTCTCCTAATCAATCTAATGGAAATACACTATGAACAAATTCAGGAGGTACATTTTTTTCAAGGCAGCATCTGGAAAAGTGATGTAATTTTCTCTTCATAATTACAGCATCTGCACTGCAGACTGATAAAAGTTACAACATCAAGTGTGGAACTACAGTGAACCTTGTGATTTATGTTCTCATCTGAATACCAGAAACTGCACAAGCATGTAATTATTTGTCTGAATTGCAGAAACATGTCAGGGGGCAGGAGTGGAGAAAAGAAGGGGTCTTTGGGGCAGGAGTGCACACCAACCGTCAGAGCCTTTCTCCTACTAAGGGAGAAACAAATTTCCTGATGGATTTGACTGGTTGTATCTGGAATATTAAAAAAAATAAAAATCAGAATCTCCATCCTACAACTTGGATTTATCCTCTGTAGTTTATGCTAACATCTCAGAAGACTAATTTGAAAACTTCCTTTGCCACTGCTTGTATGAAAATTACTATAAAGGTGCTGTGTTCAAGAGACAGGTAAAGTTATTTATTCTTATAACTTGTTTTTACTGCAAATATTCTTATTCTGTGCAGAGAACACATGGCTTGTTTTTTGTAGAGCTCAAGCTAATTTCTTGTACATGTTAAGAATCTGCTCCAAGGCAGTAATGCTTTCAGGTGGGCTATATGGGAAAGATGACAAAAGTCTCATGATACTGCAGGCTGTTTCAAATATTAGGTTTTAAAGCACTAGTGTACTCCTGGCACTCTTTTTTTGTGAGCTGGGAAAGTACCAGTATTCGTCAAAACACAGCAGGAGTCAGTTCTAAAGCCAGGTACCTGACATTTAATCTGCCAATAAAATGCTGCTGGTGCACAGTGTTTAGGGCAGCCAGGTTAGCCGATAAAGAGCCCTTTTCATCCTCTACTGTCTGTAATTACTGCATTCCTGTCAGGAGCAAGCAGAGCAGCCCCTGTCCTGCACATGCAGCAGTGCAAATAGCACAGGGTAAATTTAGCAAAGAAAACCCAGTTTAAAAGGAATCACCTACATCAGAAAACCTATTAAGGAAAACAGATTATTGCAACAGATCAACAAACATCACTCCTACTTAAGTACAAGTCTTCATATCCATTAATTCAAATCTTTAGCAAAGCAGTTGCTTAATAGCACCTGCCAGCAGACCTAGAAAAGAGAATGAGGAGGCAGAAAACAGCAGACAAACACAGTCTGGCTATGCTCAAAATGTGGTGTATGAGGAGCGTTCTGGCTCTGCTTCCTGAGATGACCACTGCACACCTTTCCCTGCTTTCTGCAGTGTACAAGGCTGGCTGCAGAAATGAGTTTCATTGAGCCAAGAACAGAGAGAAAGAGACTGAAACATGAAAGCACAGAATATAGATTAAAAAAAAAAAAAGAAATCTACAACATTCAAGAATTTTGTCAATCTTTTACAGCCCCACCCTCTGAACACAAGATAGACAGAATTAGTCTACTGCAGCCAAGAGAAACCAAGTGTAGAATAACCATATATGTCTAACTAATTTTAGTATTTTTTGGACCACTGAATACAGGAGCTTTCAAGGACATAATGAAATGATAGCATTCAACTTATCCAGTATCACTGCTCTTTACAAGAGGGACCCAGAAATCTGCTTTTGAACTATGCAGTAAAACATGAGTCACTTGAGATGCTAACATGAGAGCTCAGGGAACTCTGGAGATACTAGTCCAAAGCATTATAGGGCAGGCATTGCCTTGCATAGTGGGCAGAAATCTATGGCACAAAAACATGTGGGATGTGCCAGGAGTGAAAATCTGGTAAGCCAAAAGATCTAGCTGATCAGTGAACTAACAAGCATCTGTTGACTCTCTTGTGAATCCTTTTAACATAATACAGTGAAAACTCATCATCCTATGCTCAGGGAAGGTGCCCCTGCTCGCAGGGCTCACTAGGCCATCTTCCATGTTGTTTCCTATCACTCTCAAGCAAGTTTGAACTCTTGGGTCAGGAAGGCGTTACGGGTTTCAGTCTTGCTCTTGTTGACAACTAGCTGTGGTTGAAGAGCTGTGCAGGCAGTATTACTTCCCAGTATTATTCCTGGGAAAATTAGTTAACTAATTGACCTCTTGTATAGTCTTTCAAATTTCATCTTAAAACCACCTAAATTCTCATTTAGTCTAAAGAGCCAGATGTATTGAGCTCCTGGGACCTAATGCAGTTTGGCAGCCTGCAGAGAACTGAAGGCAGACTCCAGTGGAGGTGGAGACACAAATGTATCATCTACCATTTTTCATGAAAACATAAATCGCAACTTCACCAATTTTAAATTCAAGAATGACTGGGTAGTAGGAGAGGAAAAAGACATCCCAAGAAGGAAGGCAGGCAAACAAACAAATGAGTATTTTAAACTTTACAGAGAACAGATTCTCAAGTATCCTCACATCACATGAAAATTCTTTCTTCAATGCCCTTGTATCACTTTCATGAAAATTTGTCCTGCCTCTTAGTCACCATCCTGAGTAGCAACCTGAACAGCAATCCCTGTGCAGGCTTTCCATCAAAGCATTACACTCAAGTATTTTTTCCTCCAGTTGACATGAGTGACAAGAACAGTAGCAAGGCTCTGCATGTACCAGTAATTTGATTCCTGAGAAGTCAGCAATCCATCACACAACTCTTTGGCTGAGTCCCCCCAAAAAGCTGCATAATCTATTTCTGTGACACCTCATGCTGAACAGCGTAGCACAGGTTCCAACATAGCACCAGTTGTCTTTGCCAACTTCCATCATGCTTGGCATTTTGTGGATGCTCCTCTGAAAGTAATCAGTCAAAAAAATGTGATAAATAGGTAAGGAATCTCAATACAGTAATCAGGGCCAAAAAAATTCATGTGAATTGTACTTGTGGCCTTCAGGAAGATATAGCTTCTCAAAAAAAGTTATTTTAAGTGCATAGCCAGAAGGAGTCAGGAGCTTATAAGGTCATGCAGAATCTGCCACCAGCAGAATACACGCTTTATGCAAAGAAAAATTGATACTGCCTTAGAATGCAATATATGAAAAAATTACTTGGTAATGGATGGGCCCTGAGAATGAGAAGGCAGAGCGAGAAATCTGTTGCCTGGAGGAGGCCAAAACTGGGAATGCTCTGCTGCTTTGAGAGAGTGACAAATCTCACGACAAGGACGACCACCATCACCTGCTCCAGTGCTCTGCTGTTCGTAACATGAAAACTAATTCTGCCCTAGGTCCACTGATAGAAAGAATACCTTGCAAAGACATTATTCAAGTCTTTTACATGCTTATTCTAGCTAGTCTACAGGAAACACCACAATGAAGATGATAAAAAGAAAAAAAATCAAAGCAGGAAGCAGCAACATTCTGAGCTGGATACCAATCTTATGCAACCATAACAGTGGATACTTTCTGTTCTCAAGCATTTCACTATGGAAACTTGACATTTTCTTGGAAAGATTTTCATTGAACTTTCTTTTAATTCCTGTACAATAGCAATGGAAATATACACTATATATAGAAGTAAGTGTTTTGAGAAAGTCTTAGCAGAATCAGAACCTTAATTTCTACTTTTTTTTTTTAAATCACTATACCACTTTCCCTATTTCATAGGCAAAAAGAATATTTTATATACAAGTAGTCAAAAGGATGCTTCTAAGCTGTCATTGGAGTTCCTCCATCACAATCCACCCAGTTTTAGCAGATAATCTCTATTTCCATCACAGCTTCCCTTCAGCTTGGCTGATTTTGTCAGGCATGTGACAGAAACTTCATTTATGCACATTTTTATGTAAAGTGATATCTGTGTATCAATTTAAAGCTTGAGGGACGGAAGCATCCTATAACTTAACAGGTAACAGTCCCACCATCTATGCGCACCCAGATGAAAGTGGGAATTCAAAATTATCTCTCTGACACAGTATAAGAATGGAAGTTTTCTGTTCCAACTGATCTATTGCTAATCTTTGTCTCTTTCAATTTCATCTGAGTAACTGGAATAAAAATGCAAATCAGACTTTCACTATTACTTTCAGTAGGCATGGCATTTACAAAGAAATTTCCATTAGGGGCTCCTAGTCATGTACTGATAATTTCAAAAATAAATCCATCTCAGATTTAAAATTTCCATGGTCCATTTCTTCTCAACGCTGTATGCCTTACTTGAAAATCTGGAGAGAGAAACTGTACAGTTAAGAGGGTGGAGGTTTTTTCAAGCCTCTAATACTTGCTAAATAAACGATAACCATATTTTCAAGCTATCAATCTCCTGACTTCTGACATACTGAGGATTTCTCCTCAAAATTAAAGCTGTTAATCTTGCTACAGTCATGTGACTGAATGAGGAACAGGAGAAGTCCAGACACATACCCCCCTTCCTATGCCCTGAGGCTCGCATTGCCTCCACACACCACTGCCAGCACCTGCCCTAAAACAGCATCATGGATCCATCTTCTGGCCCCACCCTGGAAAAAGACAAATGACTGCATCAAAGACCAGCAACTGCACATTCAAAGAGTTCAAACAGTCAAATCACCTGAAATGATCTGTTTACTGTCATTTTTATCCCTAATGGAAGTCAATTAAAAAGGAGTAAGGCTGCATGCTATTTCTTTTTCCAATATTCTACTTATCAAATGCAGAATTGACAACAGTTGAGTTTCGGGTTATTTTAGTCTCGCTTTTCTCATTAACTATACATCTTAACATTGTATTACATTTTACACAATTTAAAAATACTGTAAAATGAGACAATGTTAACACTCTTGCTGGGCTCTTACTTTCTGGTGTTTAGTGATCTGTCTTTTTGCCTCAGTGTTGTACTTACAGTTTAGTATCAGTACAGCTTTGGGCCTGAGCAGGTCCAGCTCAGTACCTGTTTCTTGTAGACACAGCTTGATTTCTGATCATTGACTGAGGCTGGGCATTCCTGAGCGAATGCTCAACCATCAGCACAATAGGCCTTCAGCCCAGATGGTGAGGATATTTATGCATCTAAATTTAAATGTATGTATTCTTGCACTGGCACTATTCTCATATAGGTAAACATATACGAGATCAAGACCAAGGGCAGGAAACCTCTCTTCTGAGGAAAATCATGAGCTGACACCAGCATTAACGACTTTTGTTATGATTTTTTTCCAGTAAATGACAAAGTAAGCAATGTTTTCACAAAATCCTTAACAGAGCCATGTGGGAACCAATTTATATTTGAAATATGAGTTTCTTATTATTTCCAATATATTTATGAAATTGATTTAAGAATACAGTTAAAAACTAAGCTTTTGAAAACATGCTACAGCAATAGTTTGCAATCAAAAGAGTATGTCAGGCATTAAACGAGGGTTATATAAAGCAGATGAATCAATTTTAGAAGAAGCATATTGATAAAGTAATGGAGTACACAGTAGTGTTAGGTCAGCATGAAATGCAAATGGTTTACATTGAAAATATAGAATATAAACTATGTTTCTGAGATTGCACAAGAAAAAGATAAGAAAGTCTACTGCATATAAGCAGCTAATGAAACAATATCAAGCCTATTTCAGATAATGGATTCAATTATTATAGTCATCTGGTGCCCAGCCTACAGAAGATGTGTCATTTTATTTCAAAGACTGAAAATCTTTTCATGGAAAAGATTATCCTGGGAGATACTGAAAAACACCTGGAAGACAAAACAGTCATTGGTCACAGCCAGCACAATTTCATGAGGGGAAGTCCTGCTTGTCAAACCTAATTTCCTTCAATGATGGGGTAACTCACCTAGTTGATCAAGGGAACCCAGTTGATGTAATCTTTTTGGACTTCAGTTAAGCTTTAGATACTCTCAGAGTATCCTTCTGGACAAAATATCCAGCACACAGCTGGATAAACACATCATGCCATGGGTGAGCAACTGGCTCACGCCCCAGGCACAAAGGCTTATAGGGAATGGGGTGACATCGGACTGGTGACCTGTTACTGATGGGTTCCCCAGGGCTCCATCCTCGGCCCTGTGCTCTTCAACATCTTCATAAATGACTTGGGCACAGGACTGGAAATGATACTAAATAAGTGTACTGATGACACTAAATTGGGAGGAGTGACTACTTCCTCAGAGGCAAAGAGGCCCTGCAGAGAGACCTCGACAAATCAGAGAGATGGGCAATCACCAACTGTATGAAGTTTAACATGGGCAAGTGCTGGATTCCGCACCTGGGATGAGGCGACCCTGGTTGTGTGTAAGGACTGAGGAATGAGACAAGCTTTATAATGAGAAGAATTCCTGCTACCTGCAAGCAATTTTGGAAGTAACATGTATCCCATTTTGAAGGGGCAAAACAAGGAACAGCCACCAAAATGCAAAGAACGAGAGAAACATCATAGAAGTTGTAGAGTCCAGAAAAAACCTCTCAATTTGCAATGCTGCCAGTTAGTGTAAAAAGAGCAAGTCCTCCTCAGTATCCATAGAGATAGTAAGAGCAGTCTGTATCCTGAGAATCCTCTATCCTGAGGAGAGGGACTGTAAGACCAAAAAGGTGTAAAAGTTCAATAAAAGTGCTCAGTATTTGACATTGCCTGTCAGTCAGGAAGAAGGAGCCTCGCCACTGCCACAAGGGCAGCAAAGCTTTTGTGGGAAAGTCATCCTGTATAAAGGAATCAGGCTCTTAAGAAAGCCATTGCGTCCAGCAGAAAAACAAAACCAAGACCCCTCTTGTCATTCTGTGAAGATTTGCAACAAGCCTATGGACTTGCATTTGCTCACTTGAATTGTGAATCTTACTTGAATATGTACATTGAGTGTCTCTAGATTTTTATGAAAGGCCATCATTTTAAGCCTAAGAATAAACTATCTGGGCTCTTTTCCAGAAGATTTAAATCGTTTATTTTTTGTAAGAAGGAGGGCCTCCTTCAGGAAAAATCAGTCCGAACCACCATATCCACAGGCAAACCTTCTTAGAGGAGTTTATGCCAAGCCAAACAACTTTACCCGCAGTGGTTCCAGGTAATTTACTAGAGAAAATCAGATTTTCTGGAACTGTATTAAATATCTTCACTGGCTAGAAAACCATCCAGCATTGAGCGGAGGTTAACAAAACCCAAATCTAAACTTCAATACAACTTGTGAATCTCTATAAAACGTACAGCCATTCTCACCTGTGACTCAAGAAGAGATTCTCTCAAGGAGAATCTCCTGTGGTCTCAAGCAGATAACCCATGCCCATGAACAGGGGCCAGACTCAAGTCACTAGGTTTAAAACAGAACTTTTCCTTCTTTTCACATGAACTGTTTCAGCTGGACAGGTTTGCAGCCAGCCACACCACAGTGCTTCCTAACACGCGGCCAGCCCTGCGAAGCACTGCACCCACGGCTGTTTGGTGCCATTCAGCAGGGGTGAACCTGCTGGAACCAAACTCCTGCTATTGAAATTGATACTTGCTTCTAAATCACAATTTCCAGATCCATAGGATGTGACTCATTGAATATTAGCTAAGATATTATCAGCATTAATGAAAACCAGAGAGGCACACAGACACAGATCTAAGCATTGTATGAGACCAAATTATCCTCTACACATAGGGGTGGGTAACTACTTGTAAGGCTACCCTTCCACTAGGCATCCTTCTTCACTCTGCCAATAAAGTACTGGGTAATAAAGCTTCTGGAAACCTGCATATTGCTTTAAGTCCCATTACCAGAAATAAATTTATTTTACTTTCAAAATCTGCATAATCTCCTTCTCTCTTTTTACTCTTTCCTGTATTGGAAAGATACTTGACACTACAAGCTCTTAGCAATTCTCAAAGACTACTCAGAAATGCTATTGCATCATATATTCCAGTGGCATTAATTTGAACAATTTTACCAGTAGCCCAGAAAAATGCTTGAAAGCAAAGTTTTGGGGCTTGGGTTTTGTTGTTTTGTTTTTTTTTCCACTTAGACGTGTCCTCTTTTTTGTTTCTGACAAAACCACAATCTGCTCAACTGTTGCTTTAATTCTTTCACTGGTTTCTCCTCCAATAACTATTGATGCTCTCTGACTTTGCCTACAAAAGTATGCTGCTAGCTTTCTCTGGGTGAAGTTAGAGGAAGAACACCTTTAATTAAAGGGGAGACTATTCTCTTCTTCAGTGAATGTAGGAAAAAAAAAATCAAACAACCTTCCACAAAAACTAACAGAGAACAACATTAACGTTACTCGCCTCTTGAGAAAACTTGGGGAAAGGTAAAGAAGAATATATAAAGAAGGTCTGAGGAAAGGTAGAGAAAAATGTATAAAGAAGGCCTGAATATTAAAACAAAACAGGTTTTTTTAATAACAAAAAAGTTATTCTCTTTTTCCTTTGCCCACTACTGCATAGTATCTGTATCATTAAAAGTAATAAGTGCTTTATGATAGAGTCCATGAATTTTTTGCACACAAGTAAGATACTCCAATACACAGAAAGTAAGGAAATCATTTAATGCACTCTTAGGAAAATGTGGAAAGTGACTGTGAGCCATGGGATTTTGGGGGGAGCAATATGCTATCCCCTTTTCTGCCAACACAGCTATTGTATGAAAACATCTACACAAACTGCAATCATATTTCCAATAAACAGACAGAAGACAGACATCACTGGGTCAAAGAGTAGAAATTAGCTTTACGCAGTCTAAGCTGTAAAGCTGAAAAGCCAAATGCTTAACATCATGTCTCCCCAAAGCAACATTTAGTTCATCATTCCCATCTTCATTTGCTAGCTCCATATGCTGGCTCTCACTTTCCAGATTTCTCACGTTCACCACTTCACGAGCAATGTCTATAAGCACACACTAAAATCAGTCTGAAGAAAAACCCTGAGTAGCTGCATTCATGGAACGACTTCAGCCCAAGTGGAAGACTAAGTGATGGCCTTGAAACTCAGGGATGCAAAGGAAAGGCAGGAGAGCTGAGGTGAGGTGGGTGGCACTGCATTTAGGGAACACAGGTCAGTGTCCACCCAGTGACAACGCAGCGGCTTCTTCCAAGGTATGGGGTCACCTTCCCATCCTTGCACACTACATGGTATGCGGGAGAAACCTGTGTCAGCTGCAAAGCTCACACCTGGCAAAAATACTTCCAAATCTGACAAAATGAAAATTTAAAACTTTTCTCCTAACTCAGATTCGGTGATTTTCAGAACTAAACGATGAAACTACAATAGTGAGGATATCTTAAAAGGTTGATTTGTCACTGGTGTCTTTATTTTATTTGGAAGCAAAAAGACACAAGGGTCTCCCCGAAGTTTTTGAGTCCATCTACAAAGTGACCTTCTGAATTTCATTGATGTTCAGTTTCATCCAGGTTCCTTAATTACCTCCACAATTTTAAAGTGTACTCAGAAGACAGAAAAGATTGTATCAATTGAAAAAGATTATATCAATTTCAATACTACTTCTTTTTTTCAGTTCCATCATAAATAAACAGGACTATTAAGCCTTTATGTTGAATGGGAAGATCCCAACTAAAATGAAGTCAAATCTCAGGTGCTACAGCCAATAAGCCTGTCCAGTGGCTGCATGAAAATAAGAGTGTATCCTGGATAGTTGGGTTTCCCTGATGTAGGATTGCTGCTTATGGAAGGACTCTTAGAAGCAGAGTAACATTGCTGTGACACAACACCTACCTTTCATTTAAAGAAAGTGATTAGACAGAAATTTCATACACCTAAAAGCTGCTTCAAAACTCACCACGATTTTACAAATGCTCTTTTTGCCTAATTCTAGCATGTTGTACTTTATTATTCATGGGCATCAACGCTCTTTTTAAATGTTCTATTGATTGAAAGTCCAAGCAATCACAAAGGAAACTCTAATTTTGATTTGTATATTGTGGAAGTAGCCAGTTTTCATTTTCATTTCAGCCCTTTCACTTAGTGACAGAAAAAACCATCGTTCTGCAGAACATGCAATAAAACAAAACTTGTTAAAAATGACAAGACTCCAAATTCTGTACCTGTAGCACACTGCAATAAAATGAAGTGATTGTAATGGCAGGGGGAAAAAACCTCCACCACTAAACACACAAAGGGGGGAAAAAAAAAAAAAGCCAACTCCAGGTAAGAGAAGCAAACTTTGAGAAAAATGTTTTAGATCTGTACCGTAAGATTCAAGATCTGCAGTGAACCTAACTGCCACGGCAATCACATGCACCAAACTGATGTATCACTCCAGGCAAAGGAGGACCAGTACTGCTATTTAAGCATGGACAGCTGAATGCCAAAGGCCTGCATTCAAACAGTGTCTGGTGGGCTTCCTTATTCCCCTGGGGTACATTACCAGGAGTGCTTCAGCAGGTTATGCAGCATCCCTTTCCACCTCCCAGCCCTGCTAGAAAAGGGGAAAGGGCAACTAGCGCTGGTGTCACAATCCAAGGAGTGCAACCATGAACCAGCATGCTCAGCGTTGTTGTTTATATGAAAGCTTACCAAATCTGACTCAGCCTTAAGGGCAGACTCAGACCTAGGGTAAGTACAAAATTGTGTTCTCTAAATAACTCACCCTCTGCCTTCTTATTTCCTTACATTTATTCCTTACTTCCTTCCTCTGCCTTCCCTTTCCTTAAATTTCTCTTTACAAGCTGTAGCTCCTACTGCAAGTGCAAATACATCCAATATAATACTACACTTGGATGAGGGATGCTACAGAGTTCTAGGGGCCCCTTGCTACAGCATCTTGCTTGAGGTACTGCTGTAGACAACCCTAAAGATTCAGAGGACTTGCTCAAATTAGTCCCAGTTGCACAAAGTAACATTATGGCTCGTGTAGTAGTTAAACAGAATAGAATCCAGTACAGCAGGGATCTAAAATGCTCTCAGTTTTGAAGATGTCCATGCAAACACAAGCATAACACGTGCACTGAACCCATGCCAGGGAGAAGGAAAGGTCCCCCTCGGATGGTGAGGGCAGAACTTACACAGCTGCAAACCTGACAGTCACTGGTATGAAGCCAAAGCAGCAGCACACTGATCAACCAACAAAGTAAAGTAAACTTTCCCTCACACTAAAACATCAAGGGAGTCATGGAGCACTACTGCAACCTTGGCTGGCTCTCCTAAAAACACGAGCAGCAGCCTCCAGGCATCCAGTATTGTGCTGGCAGCAGCGTGGGCGCCAGCCAAATCAGCCTGAGAGCGAGGAGCCCCTGCCTGGGCACAGGATGGAGCGTGAGACACCACTTTGTGTCCTCCCTTTCAGCCCTAATCCACCTTAGAAATGGGAGCGAAGGGCAGCAGCATATTGACAGCGCAACTGAAAAGGTTCATCTAACAAGTTCATAATATTCCCATTTCCAGCCTTTTTTCCTTTTTTTTTTAGTCTGTCACAACAGCACAATTATCCTTGAGAATCTTTTGCCTTATGAACTCTACAAATTATTTTTAACACTTACTATCTACAAAAGCAAAATTATTTTTTCCTATTTGCATATCCTTTTAAAGTGATAAAACCTTTCTTAACAGGCCTTCAACACACAAGAAATGGAAAAGACAGTCAGGTTTAAGTAGTAGCTATTACTCTTTCCTAAAGCATCTGGATCCTGTTTGTTAAGAAAAAAGTCATGCCAAGGAAGGGATCTGAGGGGAAACAACAAGGAACCCCAAAACATACAAAAACACTACTACACTAATGCTTTTCATTTGTTGAAAAATAACAGGGGTAGCACAAGATCCAATTAGCTGTTCTAATATCCCAGCTTTATTTCCCTTGGTTATGAAAACATTTGGCTAGGTTTTTCAAGATTTTCGTATAGGAGACAAATCTTTCATATGAATATTGGGCTGCTTACATCCCCACTGAGCTTGCCAAAATAATACAGCAAGGCATTGCAAGGTTCAATATGCCCTCTATGACTGAGCTGAATTCCTGTGATACAGATACTTAAAAGAGAAAAACCAAGGGAATAAAATGAGAACATGTACTAACAATGCTAACAGGAGTCAGCAGATGGATTAGCTTCACAAGGTGGAACAAGTGTACAACAGCGAAAAGATGAAACATCTTGTTCTCCAGCCTTGAAAATACCTTTCAAGATGACATGACAGGAACTGTAATGGTAACTTCTCTTTTATATGTGTGTATATATCAACACAGGAAAAGCCAAAGGAGCAGGGCTTTACAGATGACCTGAAAAAATTTCCAATCCTTGTGTAGGAAAACAGCCTAAAAACAAAGGAAGGAATGGGGAACTAAGGAATAACTGAATGAGACAGCAATACAGGAAAGACAAGGTAAACAAAGTAGAAGTTGTTCCTCATTCTCTCAACCTTAAAAAACCATGTCTTAAGCCTTTTAACATATCTTTATTTATTTCAAAATTATTTATATTGTGTCAAAAACTATCTATCTACATCAACCCCATATACACATATATGTTAAGTCAACAAACAGGGCTTGGCTCACTCAAATTGGCTGCTAAATTAACACGGCAGTTCCGAAACTGGCAACTAAAAGTTGCCCTCAGCAAGTGGTGCTCCCCTGGCTGGTGCTGCACCGCTGTCTCCCCACTCCTTGCGCCCAGCCTCGGCTTGGCGAGCAGCGCTGGAAGCCGAGGTGGTGGCAGCAGACCCTGGCTGACCTCCTGCCCACCCCACCTTCACTCCAGCCAGCTTGTCCTCCTGGCCTGGCCCCAAACCCTGCCCATACTGCCATGCCTTCTTTTCCCTCCCAAACCAACTGGTATTTGTTTGGCTGGCCATCCCTATATTACGGAGTAGTTTGAAGAAAAAAGATTTACTTCCCCCTAGGGTAAAAATTTCTACAGCAGCTTAACTTCAACTGCAACCTTCCCCACACTAAGAGGCAGTGAATGAAAGGCTGTGCATGCTTGTGGTCCTATTACAGGCAGCTATACTCCACACCCTCTGGAGAGGTTTGGGCTATAAAGAAACAATTACTACCTTTCGATCATGTTGAGTGACTCTCGGGATAATAAACAGAAGTCACTGCTAGAAATATCAAAGGAACTTCCTTACTATTTACTGTAGTTATAAATGTAGAATGGAAACTGTTCCAAGACCAGGAGGACATGAGGGCTTCTGCTGTACAGACAAAAAGTCAAAATTTTTTAAAAAAGACAACCCCAAACACAAAAGAAACAATGTGAGAGAGATACAAAGAGAAGGTCTTCCAAGAGTGATTCAGAGCAAAACCTTAACGCAAAGCATGATTTCACCTTCTACTCCAACCAGCACAAGCAGAAGCTCCAGCTGGAAGGAGTAACTTTGCTCCTTCCTCTCACCCTTCTTCCTGCACCTGGACCTGGTGCTCTTGCAGCTGTGACACAGCTCAGGCCCCACCAGCTCACCCAGCTGTGCAGCAAGACAGGGAGAAGAGTTTTTTTTCTTGGGCACCTGCTTGCTCCAAAACATTCTGTAATACACAGCTGCTAGATTTACAGTCTTTTACCTAACAAAATATTTTCTGTTAAGCATTTAACGTTTTTGTTAAGAAAACATCAGAGAAAGATGTTTAAACAACTATTTGGTTTTGCTTTGAAATGAGAAACTTGAAAACAAATCTTCTCTCAAAGTTTTAGTTTCTGTGAATCAGCAGTTTCAGACAGAAAAAAAACTCTGGCTGGAAAATTCCTGACGAAGTTTATTTCAATTGTGCAGCCACGCAGTTAGTGGCTGCACGAATACTTTATCTGAACTGCAGCACCTGATTTGTTTCATGGTTTCTTCAGCCACATGCTGAGAGGTTTGATAATTTATTACTTAGGCAAAACCCTATTGACTTACGAGTAAGGATTAAGTGGTATTTCAGCATCCTTAGTTGCCAAGGTTACTGTTGTCTTTGCTGTCAGAACTGGAGAGCAGTTGAAATACTCTCTCCATCCCCAAAACCAATCCGAAACAAATCTTGCCAAATAAATGAAATGCATCAGTGATCCATGGATAAGCACATGCTTCTCCAATATAGGACCACTTCTTCAGTGCTCCTTGCCCCAGTATGAACAAATCTAATTCTAATCAAGCACTGGTGTCATGAGGCAGCAGAACTTAAGTCAAGCAATGAAGTGGAGAAAATTAGTTGTATTAATAACTAATGTACACATGAGTTTGACATAATCCTGCACAAACTAGAACTGAAAGGGCACTGGAGCAGAAACAACAATGTTGATGTCTGACCTGGCATATTTAAACAAAGAGAACTACTTTACTGATCCCCATACTCTATTATTATTGCATTAAGAAAGTAGAGAAAAGTAAGCCCAAAAAATAGCGTGAGGTAGAAAAACAGTGTCTCATATGACCTTTTTGTGTGCAAAGACTTGAAAACTTCTATTAAGGTCACACAATCAATATATTATTATTGACAGCATAGTCTTGGTAGTTTTATGCTCTTTGGGCTCTCATGGAATGAGACCAGTCTAAGTCAACTCTTTACTACTTAGGATTTTGTGTCTAAGAACACTTGTCTATATCTTAAAAATCCTAGATATTATCTTCTATATTGCCTTGGCTGAGATGTTCTGCAACAGTAAACAGAAACAGCAAGGCTCAGCAAGTCGACAGCTAATGACATACAAGGAAAATGCAGGAGAGAAGCAGCACATTGTGCTCCTCTGCTGCCCCAGGAACGCCTGAAAGCAGAGCAGCAGCCCTCCCCATTCCCTCAACACACATCCTACTTGCACAGAGAGGAAAGTTAGCCATCAGACAAGGTTGCTGAGGCTCAGAGAATGCACAGAACACAGTGTCTTCTATGCACCATGTATGCAGCAATCCAAACTTCAAAAAAAACAGGAAGAGGGTTTCAGCAATGAAGGAAATGAAGATAAATGTGGCCATTAAGTAGCTCTCTCCCAGCAGCTCTATGTAACTTTTGCATGTTTTTGTCTAAGCTAATCTTCTCCATGATTGGTGCTTAAAACTGTTCTAGCATCACTTGCACTGCTGTAATTAGGACTTCTTTTTCGGGTTATCATTTCTGCTCCTTCAGACTCAGCCAGATCCACTTACATCCACTTAGTTACACGTAACTTCTGCCACTTCATCCATCAGCTCTGAATCCGGCACAGTAATATACAAGCTTGCCTGCTTGTATATTTAAATTGTGCTTGGCCTTCAATTCTGTAGTGCAAGTAGCCACTTGTTCCTTGCTGTGGCTCACACATCTCTCATTTCTTCTTAGACTACAACAGCTCCAGCAAAACAACCTAAAAAGGGTTGATTTCAAGCACTTCAGGCAATGAGTACCTTCTACAGAAGAGCACTAAAATAACACCACTGGACTAGAATAATGCCACTTCCACATTAGGGCTAGTACAAAAAGCCTGCTGTTGATGAATGATAGAAATGTAATTAGGAGGAGTTCACAGCATTGCTTAAATCACTATTATTTAGAAGAGCCCTCTATACCTGCAGTTGGGCTTTTGACACGCTCTGAATTTGAGAATCGGCAGTAACCAAAGGAGGAGTGTCCCAGAGGAGCTCACAAGCATCGTATGAAATCAGAGGGATGCCATTAGTTGATAACACACCAGGCCTTGCTGCTGCTGCGAGCTCTGGCAGCCAGCAAGGCAGGTTTATGACCTGGAGCTTTGTAGCATGCTGGGAAGGGAGGAGGGGGCAAGGGGAGTTGTGCTCTAAAGGAATGATGCAATTTCTGTTCCTGCTTTACACGGCTGTTGAAGAGGTGTTGCTACACTGCCAGGCATCCCCAGTGTGGGCTGGTACCACGGCAGGTGTCAAATTCCTTCTGTGCCACCTGAGAAGAACACACACATCTCTGAGCAATATTGATGTTCTTTGTATCTGTTCCAATCTCCTGTTTTTCTGTTTATTGTGATGATAGCTACAGATGCTGACAATCTTTCCAACAGTATTAATTAAAGGTGATAATTATAAAATCTTCAGGAAAGTTCCTGAGCTAAAACTTGATGGTAACCCACATAGATTCTCCATCCAGAGTTAATGAAAGGTAGGGGGAAAAAAAGAAGTCTCCAGGATAAACAAAAGAATATTCCAGAAATTAGTGATGCAGCCAGACTCATTCTAGCATTTCATTAACCACACACCTTTGGTAACATAAACACAAATCATAACTCTAAGTTGCTATTAAAACTGAGGTAACCACTAGATTTCTTTCATGTCTTCTTGCAATTTCTTTGCTTATGAATTTAATCTTGTCATATTCAAAATATGCCTCATCTTTCCAATACAGTGCTTCTGAACTGCCAACCACTCTGACATTGATTTTCTTTTTTTTTTTTTTTTTGTTTCCCCCCCAAAGCTAGGCTGGAATTTTACAGGCCTCTACTTGGTATAGAGAATGTTACTTTGGTTTTTATCTTTCTGGCACATCAGCCTAGTTCTTTTACTTTACTAATTAATCTGCTTCTACTTTACATCACAGCATACATACATTAAAATAAACTCATAACTGAAAGCAGAAATTTTGAGGGTTTAGTCCTTACAAAGTAGCCTACAGAATAAAAACTCACATTCTCTAAGGAATATGAGTCTGGCAGCTCCAGCACTATTTTGAATATTTTATTTCTTTTTTCTTCAGGGAGTTTATTTTCTATTCTCTTGAGACCCAGCACAAACCCTCCAAAAAAGTCTTCTCTATAACCCTCAAAATTAGAATAAAAGAAATTATCCTATTTCTTTGAGGTTTTTAACAACCTTTGGTCCTATTGGTTATGCAACGTTCACATTTTACTCTGGTGGGATACACAGCATAAGAAATATTTCTGCACTCCACCTCCTTTCCCCAAGGAAGGATTCAGCAGAATACAAAGGCGGAACAGCAGGACAATGGGACAGCACCCACAGACCCTCCTCTGTTTGCCACCTGCACCAGATCACAAAGGAAAAAAGTTAGGTTTAGAGCAATGAGCAATACATGTCCTTTGTTTGTTAGAACTTGCTGCCCGACTTTCCAAATGCCTTCTTAGGCATCCTGGGCAAAAGACAGTTATGTACCGAAGAGATAATGGACCAAGAGAAGGGGCGTCTTAGTGGAATAGGGAAGCCAACATAAAACACTACTGAATCAGAGAAAATGTATGCTTACAGAATTACTGAGTTTGAAATCCTACTGACTATCTCACCATTTCTAAATCTCCAAGCTACAATGACAGTGTGTCTTTTCAATTTTATAACTGAGTGAATTTATACAAAATCTCCAGTTCTCACAGCATTTGTAATAGCTCCTGAAACAGAGCACTCCTAGTGTTCTGGTCCTTCCTGTTCTGATGGGTGGGTGGGCTCTGCAGAGGAACAGTGTTGTCGGGAAGGCACAATGAGTCCTCCACGGATTTGACTGACCACACACCAAAATCCCACAATGGGGATGTAAAGTTCTGCAGTTCGAAAAACCTGAAGGCAAAGCTGGTTTTAATTAAGCTGACATATTTTAGACGTTTATGCAAGATAAATTGAAACAGTTAGGGGATTTCAGAAAAAGGCCTGCACTTCTTTACTTATGGCAAATTTAATAGGAATGATTTTCGTAGCACCCTGAAAGCTCAAACTGTTGATAGGAAAGGTGGTTTTTTGGGAAATGGCATGCAAAAGGATAATTATATGACATCTCACCCAATATGACCTTGAGATTCAGGAGCCATGAATCAGTTTAACACTGCCCTGTTCAGCATTTTTTAAAGTTCTCTCTGGTATGTCATATATGGAAAAATTAGCACCTGAACAAGCATCAGAATCTCCCAAATTGGGGATTAGAGTGAGCTCATCCCATCATGGTAAGAACTAGACTTTGTTCTCAGTGTGACATCTTGCATTAATAGAAGATCATTTTCTCACAATCACCGCCATTCATCTGGAGTGCAATGGGGTCTGCATCGAACAACTCCTCATTGAATTGCAGAAAACAGGGAAATAACTGCCGAGTTTTCCCGGTTACGCTATTGATATTTAAGTGCCCTTCTCTGTGGGGACGTAACAGCTTAACTCCAAAGAGGCTGTGACCTATTTCCATGATTACTGCTGCACTAATGAACAAATGGTTTCCAAAAGCATATAGCCACAACACAAAACTCTGCAGAAAGATGGACACCCCCAATAACAGGGTGGGTTAGACAAAAACGTAAGTCAAGCAAATGTGTTGCTTTTAAAATCTGTACTGAACAACAAAGTAGATGTTTGTGTACCCAACAGCAAACAAATACTTTAGTATTGATCCTGTGTTTTAACTCTGAATCCTCTTGGCTGTGAAGCTATAATAGCAGCATCTTAGGTTTGGAGGAGATGAAAGGGTAAAGTTCTGAAAACACATATATTGTCCACATGACCAGCTCTACCATGGCTGTAGAGAGAAATGAAAGAAGCCCATACTAATGTCAAATATTTCCTTTCCACATTACAATGTCTTCAGTGCTGTATCTGTTTCACTAATGAAAGCTTAAATCATAGACAAAAATCTCATTTTCATTGAGAATCTGCCTTTTCATCCTACTTGGCACCAGGGATGGCAGGACTAAAAGGTCAACAAGATCACGGAAGCCTGTGAATGAACTTAAAATAGCACTTGAGCTCATTCAGACTCTGAGACCCTTGTTTTACAAGAAACAAGCATCCAACGTGCTTTCTTTATGAAAGCACAGTTACATGATGCAATTCTTTGTCCTTAAAAAATCATGCTCAGTCTCTCATCACTGTGGATTGCATTTGAACAGTACTAGGTGTGACCCCAGTTCAGTCATCTATGTCAAAAGCCACTCTCTCTCGAGAATACACATATGGAAAAACTCTTAGATTACTAAAAATTTGCAAATTTAACGTGAGGGAGCAGAGGCCTCTGCGCCTCTAACCATGGGCTGGGCTAATCAGCTAACAGATAAGACACTGATACATGAAAGATTTGCTCAAAACAACAGAACTACTGGTTCTACCTCTGTACGTGACAGAGCTCAGATCTTCTCCGCAGGGTCTTTAATGATCATTTGCCAGGTGAATGTCACAAAAGTGCAAGCAAGTCCAGCTGTGCCCTCCCTATGGAGAGGGCCTCTTCACAACACATGATCTTTAAGAAGCTCATTATATCAGTTTCTTTCCTTTCCCTGTAATTGCCATGTAGATTTCCAAAGCAATTTACATCCACAAAAAATTTAAAGGAATAGACACGAACCATTTAAATATATGATAAAAAAGAATTTGACCTTTCTGACTTCAGCCCTGCAGAAGTGCCTCACCTAAGATTTGCATCTGTGCATACTCTATATTTCATGGGTAAGACAGGTATCTCCAGGGGGTTATTAATCTCATGTCTTGCACAGCTGTATCCACCACTACAGAGGAAAATCCCAGTTCCCCACAGATGTCATTGACTCGACCAGATAGTCCATTGGCACTTTAAAAGCCTTTCCTGGGGAAAGCAATGCTAGGACTGCTGTGTTCCCCAAGATGCTGTGGTCCTGTTGAATCAGTACTTTCCAAAGAAAAAGTAGTTTGTGAAAATATAAAACCAGCTCCCCTCACTTAGGCCTTTCTTGACAAGGAACTAAATCAGCAAACCTCTACAAATAGTTATTTCAAGTAAAACAATTTTTAAAAGGTATTATCAGTTCAGAGACAATTCCCTCTAGTCACACATTTCAACCACCAGCCAATCTTTTCTGCATCCCAAACAAAAAAGCCTTGCTCAAAAAGCAGCAGCAACTTCTTTGCAATGTGGCCTGCAACAATTCCCAGCCTGTGGATTAATACACTTACAGGTTATTTTGCACAGCTAACCAAAATGCTCCTTGGGTCATTTATAGGCTAAAACGTTGGAGAGTTTGGAAGTGAGTCCTTAGCAACTTTCTCTTGATGATAATGGATTAGTTTCAATGAAAACCAAAAAATACACAACTAATCAGTGGAGATGTGTAGATGGCAAACCCTGGAACAAGGTGTCCAAAGAAGCTGTGGATTCTCTTCCAGACCTTTTGATCTGAACTGCACCAGGCCATGAACCACCTGCTTGTCTTAAACCGTGCATTACCCCTCCCAACAGATATTTCTAATATGACAACTGTTTCTCAGCTCAAAAATGTGATGAAATAAGACCTTCCAAAGTGGCTGGGACAGAGAAGTTTTGGATGATTTTGCAGTATGCTGGCATACAAGAGTACAACTTTCCATACTTATTGACACTTATTCCCATGCTGCCCGAACTTGAAATTGATTGTACTTTTTAGAAGTCATCTGCCACACAGAGGGAAAAGAAAGAAGAACTTGAAATCATAAATGATTTGACAACACCAGTGCCTCAATGTCATGAAACGGGAATCCCTTAAGCTTTTTTCTGACCTAGATTTCCTATTTCTGTTGTGAATTACCAGACTGCAGACAACCTTTATGACCCTGGACTCAGAATCAAGGGATAATCCCTAAATGTTACGAAAAGACTGGTGCCTCTGGGTGTTCATCTTGACATATGGAAACAGGGACAGACTTTCATGAACCATAAAAACTGAGGTGTCTGAAGTCATAGATTTTTTCTGAAACCTTAGAGCATAGCCAGCTTACCTTCTTGGCACATTTGCATGCCAAAATTTCTTCATTGTACCGAACAGAAAATGGTCTTGATTCTATTCATTCATTCCCTTTTACATTTGTGTGCTGTGCTAGAGCAGCGCAGTACAGCTAAGAGGATCACTATAGCCAAAAAAAAATACTCATGCTGCTTCCCTTGACCAAACTCTTGCTCTCAAAACAGCACCACTCATTGTGGGTTTGCTCAAAATCCTTCAGTGGAATTTGAAAAAAAGTTACAGCCACTTTCAGTGCAGCACACAAACAAAAATTACACAAACATTACCTATATGTTCAAAATCCTACAATAACAAAACTCTTTGTGACAGAGAAATTCTCCCCTTCCATACTCCATTTAACAGCCTGGTGCAATTAAAGATTAAAAAAAAGGACTATGTAGCAAGAAGAAAATGATTTCCACCTTTCTTAGTTCTGTCACAGTGCCGAGGTTTGTGCTATTCATCTCTGCCTTGAAGGCATCTCTGTCAGAGCAGAGGGATGCCTTTCCCTTGTCCTTTCTGGGCCCAGTCTCCCGAGACACACACTTCAATAAAAGCTATTGATACTCAGCAGGAATGGACTTTTGTTAACAACTGGTGGTGAAATACAATCCTAAAACTAGTAACTTTGCTGCCAGCTAAGTGAAGGCATTAGCAGACTGATTCAATAAATCCAGGGGAGCTGCATTTAAAGTGCCGGTCTGCTGGGACCTCCTACCTTCCCCAAAACCCCACATTTGATCCTAATCACGCTTCTTAGCTGCTTCTCAGATTTCTTCCTCCAGTCATTTATAAGGTAAATTCAGCAGCGAAAAAGCTACATTTTACTCCTCGCATTTCATCTGTTGTTCCCAGCAATTTCACGGTTTTGCTGTCACTGAAGTCTCCAGCAATTCCTTCAAATTCAAGGCTTTGGCTTAGTCTCCATGCCCCTTGGCCCGTTTATGACTTTCAACAGTTCCCGTTCAACACAACATCTCAATTCACACCATCTACTCTCCTCCTGCTACTTCAGTGCCAGAGTCTTGTCTAATGATTCTTGGTACACTTCTCTGTAAAGCACCATGACTTCTCCACTGCATCCTCCCTTTCCTTCCCTACCCCCCTTAAGTCTGGGATGAATGCTATCTGTTTTATTTATTTGGTTTCCTGTGGGAGTACATTATAAGGCTGTTCTGTTCTGTGCAAGTGGGATGCAGGAAGGGAGGGTCTCTGCCTGCCTGTTCCCAGCTGCACAGGCTGCAGGGGGTGGAAGTCACTAGTGGGAGCGGAAAACTGTTCCTTCCCCAAAAGCTGTGGGCTATGCTAACCTGGGAAAAACCTTCCAAGCCACAGGACATGCAAAAGTAAGGCACATGGGAAGGAATGAAGGAGGAAGCCAGGTGAGCATCCTAGAGCAGCAAGGAACTCTCTGGAAGCTATTCAAACCAGAAAGTCACCAAAATGAAAAATACTGACCCTGAAAGAGTGAGCAGGATTTGTTTTCTTGTCATAGAATCCCAGAACAGCTTGGGTTGGAATGGACCTTAAAGATCATCTAGTTCCAACCCCCTGCGAAGAGCAGGGACACCTTCCACAAGACCAGGTGGTCTCAGCTCCATCCAACCCGGCCTTAAACACTTCCAGGGATGGGGCATCCACAACTTCTCATGGCAGCCTGTCCCAGTGCCTCACCACCCTCACACACATCCTTAGAACAGACTAGATTATGTCCTTCTATTTAATCTGTTCCTATCCAGAAGTCTGTGTTAACAGAGATAACTGCGCCCTGGTCACTTTTAACATCCCTCAGTCAGTATTCGGGAAACTTGCTCCATGTTCTCACTTCCCTGGGTCCATCACATGGAGGCTGTATCCAAACACTGCCCTATTACTCTCTGAAAGGTTAATTCTATCCATGGAGACCCTCTTACACAATTTTCAGTGAAGGCTACTCTCTCTCCTTGATTCCAAACCAATTAAGACCCTCTTCTGCCATGTAAAAATTAAAATGTCACATATGTGATAATGTACACGTACCCATCTTGATCCTTTTCTAAGGATCCATCCTGTACCTTGCTCATTAGATGAACAGAATGCGGAGTTTTGCCCTCAGTGGCAGCAAACTCCTGAAGCCGCCTGTAGAAAAGGAGAAATTCTTGCAAATCTAGCGTGATAAGTCACTTAGCTTTCTTTGCATGAATGGATTCATTATGAGCAGATTTTCAGAGCACTTCTACAAGATTTTATGGACGAAAAAGTCACATCATTATTGTGTTATCTGACCAGAAATGGAGCATGGACTGATGCCATCAAGGAAATAAATAAATAAATTAAAAGCGTCCTGTGGTTTTGAGTTAGAACCTCAGGTGAATCTAAAAGATACATGCAAAGTGAGCAGGAATATACCTGGAGATTCTAAATGACTCCTGTGATGAATAAAAATTCATCAGAAAATAAAACTGAATTTTTCATCACACTGCTGTCTCTATCATATACTTTAATCTGCTTTGGCAATTTTACTACAACATGCAGAAAATCACTTTAAACTGTACCCTAATAGATCTTCTCCAAGACAAAGGGAAAAAAAAATCCAGAACAAACTATTTCATTATAGCAAACAAGAAAACTAAGCATCCATGGCAGTTCTCTGATTTCATTTATGCCTCGGATTAAAAAAGTGACTCATGTGAGTACTTACACTGGCAACTACAGGAAAAAAGCTAATTATAAATTGTATCTCAATACTTTTTTTGAGTTTTATGACAAAGAGCTCCTTATTTTCAAATCTTATTGCAGCAGAGTACAAAAGTTTTCTTTCAGATACTACTGACATCCGTGCAAGTTAGACAAAACAGTAGCTCAGAGGCACATCCATGTACTAGCAAGGAATCAGACCAGCACTACAACCATGAGTTTTCTAATTTCTTAAATAACAGACATGTTCTACATAGAAAGACATGATCTGGGGCAAAACATACCTCAAACACTGCAAAAGTGGTGCTAGGGAAAGGTAGCTAATGAAAAAAAGTGCTTTATGGCCTATAAGACTAGTTAATCAGTGACTTTTCTGTTAGGAGAGTCATACTTCAGGAAATGCAGCAGTATGTTCTCCCCACTGTCATGGCACAGTGGGAGCCAGGACAACTGGGAGTCCCCCACCAGGGCAGGGCTACCTTCCTCAAACTTTCCTTGATTAGTCTATGATGCTATTTCCTGTTGGAATACACCATTTCCAAGGGAGAGTGAGTAGGAAATACTTTTTCTGCTAACAATAGACTGAACCTGGCAAAACTGAAAACTCCAGTCAACAGAGGGTGCATACAAATTTTAATTTTTTTTTTTTTAAATAAAGCATTAGTAAGGGTGTAGTGCCACATTATCACAATGGTACAGAGTTAACTTGTGTGCATCCTATATCTGATGCTTAGGTGCCTCAGAAAAAGACAAAGAACATAAACAGAAAAATACTTCATTACAGTATCCATCTCTGGCTTGCAGTCGAGCATTTTGGTTTGCAACTCTTCTATTTCTTTGCTTATTTTGGCATGTGATTCATGGTAGGACTCAAAACACAGGCACGGTGACACTGCAGAACAGAGTAAGGAAAGGTGCTAAGTGGACATCCTTCAACTACAGCACAGGACAGAGAGCCAGCAAGTTTATCCACAAATCCATGAACACTGTACATGGCAAATTAGCCCTACCCTGGCCACCTTGGTGTTGTACAAGGTTTGCAAGACTTGTTCACTCTGGTGATTACCTCCCAGTTGCATGCAACAGGTACACTGCCCATCTACCGAATACTCCAGTTCACCCAGGCTCTATCTAGGAAAGCACCAAAACAGTAATTCTACTGAAGGCAACAGATCCAGTAACAATGCTTAAAATTAAGAGGATGTCTAAAGGGCTTTTGGATTCCTTCCTATTAGAGCTTCCTATCATCAGCTAAAAAAAAACCCCTTAACTGCTAAATCAAAGCATCCAAAGTGAACAGAATTCTATTACACAGTATTTTGTTTCCATAACATAAGCCATGGCTGAAAAAGATACTAATTATGGCACTAGTGCAGCTATATTAATTACAGATGCATTAATTAGAGTAAATTTCTGTAATTTAACTAGGTTGGCACTTTAAAGTGCTTGTTCAATTATGATACATTTCAGACCTTTGTCCATTTTTTCTCAACATGTTGGTGAACTTTTAAGTTAGTGCTGTGGGGCTTACACAGGTACCCATTCCAGGGAGGTGATGTTTCATAAATATTATTGTCTTCAGCTGCCCTTGAGTTATCAAGGGAGCTAATAAAACTGGATAGAGGGCAGAGCTCAACCTGTTCCAGGTATTATCTGCTGCAGCCCTCAGATCCCAGGATTTTGTCTCTTCTTTTGGGCCTGCCCTGACAAATGTCAGTCTACAACATTCTGAATTGCTAAAAAATCTTTTGAACTCCAAGTGATAATTTCAACAGCCACAAAAATCCCAGAACTTCCCTTTACAGGTTACATGAAACAGGGTAGGAGAAAGAAAACCTCTGGGTCAAGGTTTCTCAAATCCTCAGGATCTGCCAAGCTTTGAATTACCCAATGCTCTTATTAAAAAAAATCAACACTGCAAGACATTTCCTACACAAAAATGGGGTAAAGTGAGCAGGAGCCAGACCTCAGCACTTAGCTCCTTACACGTGGTCAGCATCTTTTCAAGATTTTTATGTTCCAATACATTTGCCAGATGATCCCAGTTCTAAGTTAGCAAGCAGCTCCTCTGAGCAACTGGAGACTTTGGTATATACTTGAAGCATTCAAGGTCTAGTAACACTCTATATATTAATAAGGAATTGCATATAATATCTGCATAAATATAATTAAAATTTTAAAACCTCTGAATACATAAACATATGCAATCATACTGTTTCATTAGAATCAGTGTTGTACATAGGTGTATATTCTCAGATGAATTTTTACCCAGACTACAATGACTCAAAAATATGGAAAACTGAAGACACTCACTTTCAAATGGCACACAGCTATAACCTAATCTAACCAGATTTTGGGAAGTTGTGATGACTAATTAAATAAGTGTCACTGTCTACAGGAACATCCATTAACAGGAAACCCTGTGCATGAGCATACGTGTCCACGTGTGATACCTGAATTTACTGAACAGGTCTCTGCTAAAATACATCTATACAACAAGAGAAAGCTAAGCAAAAATACAATCCCAGGCTTGACTGAAGGAGCAGTGAAGAGGCTAAAGGTGTAGAAGTAGAATTATAGCACAGAAAATTATTTTACCTCCAGGTGAAGAAATTGTCAGGCCAGGAAAAACTCACTAATAAATATTGTTGCTGGTAACACTAGACAAACTTTGCTTAACAAAATAATTACATAAATGTAAAGAAAAGTATGCTGTCTCAAGATACCTCTTGGCCTGAGAAAAAACATTGGTTGTAGTGATTGAAGTTTGAGACATAAATTGCCTACGTGTTGCACACAGCCTATGTGCACATTGATTAACCACCTATAAAAAAATCAAAAAATGAGTTTCCTGCATGTCAGCCAAAACGCACATCACAGGACAATGAGAACAGCATCAGGGATCCAGACAATCATTTATATGCATCTCAACAGGCATTAGGTACCCTACTCCTTTGCATTATAAACCACTTATAACAATGTACATTAACCAGCGGACAACTTACTAACACAGACATCTGTCTACTGTAGCCCTGATTGTCAGCCTTAAGTACAGCACTTAATATACCACAGATGATGTGCTGTCTGAGCCACCAACAACAGCTGTTAAGCACTGCCAGGGCAATGAAGCAGCAGATATGGATAACCACCTGCTGGTCTGCTCCAGCTTTAACACAGGTGAAATTGTCATTATCTCCTAAACAGTGACCCAGAGATATTATTCACTTGTGCTGCCTGGTAGCTTAACACTGGCTTTAGATTTGAGCAGCATTATACTTAAGATAAGGATAGAACTCCCTATGCCACTAGATATAGGCAAAAACTGATCACAAGTTTATGCTATTGTAACCCACATAAGTTACGTGACCAGGCTCCCTACCAAAATCCACTTCTGGCATCTTCCAAATTGGCAGCACAAGCCACTTGCTTCTTCTATGCTGTAAATCACAGTCAACTATTAAAAAGCCCTCAGGTCACTCTAGCTTGTCCAAAACCACACAAAACTTCAACTATTATAATACTCTTCCCCTAGTGAAGCTTAAATGTAGCACAGTCATTACTTAAAGCAGTAATGGGGCAAAATTTAATTGACTGGAATCTGTTCAGGGAAAAAGTCTGTGCAAAGAAGTATGATTAATGCTCTTCAATCATAATATAAATTGGAGGCCCACAACCCCAGGAGCAAAAATAACCCACATTAGCTGTTTGTAAAAGACAGCTGGCTAGGTGATTTATCTTCTACGATCAAAACAATACAATGACTTTTCGCTTTGTTATAATCATTAAGTTTCCCTCATTCAACATTCTGAACTGCCTAGTGCTAATTCTGACCTTCCCCATGCATGTTAGTTCAGTGGCCACCTTCTTTTTTCTTACTCTTACCTTGTGTTGCTATTTCTCCTGGAGTCTTGACACTGAAGGCTGTGACACCCAGCGTCCACATCAAACCTTTAGCTCCATAACACTTGGTTTGTCTCTGGCTATCTTTCTCTTTCCTAGAGGGATAGCAATCTCTACTGGTTATTCAAACTGAAATTTCTGCCCAGAACTGATGAAAAGAACAAAGTGGGTTTCAAAATGCCTAGCTGGGAAATAGGAACAACCGTAGTGTTAAATTTCACCTGCATTCCTCTATGGAAAAAGCACTCAGATGGTATTATGGTGGCAACATTTTCTGCATCATAAAGGAATAAGTTTTTGCAAAACAAACATGGAGATTCAAGTGGAAGGGGTAGTTTCACCAGGTGGCACCACCAATGCCTGCTGCACTTCCAAAATACACCTAAGCTGTACACACAGGCCTACAGAGATTAAACCCCAAAGCACAGACTGGGAACTGCTGCTCATGAGCAGTCTCCAGCTGATCAAAACTGCCCCTGATAAAACAAGAGCAAACACGAGGAAAAGATGAGGCTGACTGCAGTCGAGAAAGGGGTCAGGTCAGGTTGCTGCGGGTAAGGAGGGACTGCTTAAGGCGGTTTTGAGAAGCCAAAAAGAGGCGTCTCTCAGATAACTGGGTGGCCTGAGTAATAATCACAGCACTTGGATTCTTGCTGCAAAAAAAAAAAAAAAAAAAAAAATTGATCGACTGGAATTTAATTGCAACACAAGACCATCCGGTTTTCCATCTCATATCCAGATCTCATAGACTAACTATGGACACATTTTCATTTATTTATCTGTGTCGCTGACACTTGTTGATTGACACAGGAAAAAAAAGAACAGAATATTAGCACATGCTGTCTCTCCCCTGCAAAAATGAGAAGAATCCAGCCCAATCCCGCTTCCTCAGAAACCCAGCAGCCACAGCACACCATTATGGGTCAGTACAATGGAGCCTGCAAAAACTCTTTATAATCCTGTCACCAATGACTCTCCAGAGAAATTTAATCTCAAAGTCTGAAGAACAGATAACCAGAGACAGTCACCTAACAAACAAATAATTTCCTATCAGCATCAGTGAAGTTAGTGCCTTGCATCCCAGACATTTATTACCACATCAGAAAAGGAAAAACTAGCAGATTTGGATTTTTTTAGGTTTTTTTTTTACTTCTGTAAATAGCACTAATTAAATGAAAATAGAAGAAAAGTTTTAAAGGATAGTGTTCTCCTTTTTTGTCTTCAGTATAAATGCCAGCAATTCATTAAAGAACATGTGCAGGGAACCAGAGCCAAAGCATTCCTACAATGGGAGTAAGTGAACAGGAGCTAAGGTCTAGTAATTATATAGGACAAGGAACCCTTTCACCTTTCCATTTTATGGCCCATTTTATGCCTTTGGCATTACATGGGATACTGCTAAAAGGAAAAGAGAAGTGGTTATAACTACTGCATCAACCCAAATAATGTATACAATACTCAAGCTCTGATTTTCTCTCTGCTTATTATCCTCTGGTGACTAAATCTCTCCTGTTCTGAATTCCCCCCAGGGTGTTTGCATGGAGCTGTATACAGAAAAAATCAAGCCACTACATACTGCACAGACTTCCAAGCAACACCAAGAGATCACTTTATGAACTGTAACTTCAGCAGAAAAAATGGATAGGACACGCTGAAACTGTCTAGCAACAGAAGACGTCCTGCCCTGCAGCACAGGTAGCATCAAAGCCTTCTTCCCCCAGTGACTGGCCAAAACTCTCCTAAAAAGAGTACTATGGGCTACTTCTGTTGGGTGAAAGTATTACAGACTTTTTAACCTTTTCATTCATGCCTTTGTGTGTCAACATCAAATTCTAGATTACAGCAGGCAAAACAAGCCAGCTCACATTGCCTCACCAGCAGGTAACCAAACCAACTCACTGCACATGAGGTACTAGTAATTTTAATTTTTTTTTTTTACATTTTACCATTTAGTTTAGCTATACCATTTACCTTGGTAAATAAACTATGAAACATCTCAATTTTTGAGGATTTCAGTGCCATGAAGAAAGGCAAGAAAGATACTGAACACAGCATTCTTCTCTGAAAGCACCAAACAAAGCAAAGAACTCAGATAGGTTGGAGACTAAATATATGGTACTCTCCTGACCCAGATGTTACTGGGAGGCTTTTTTTTTTTAACTCCAGAGACTACCCTCAATTGTCATAGCAAAAGCATCACCACTGAACATATTGATGACACTTGATTTTATACTGCTCCATGCCTAAATAAGACCCCAAAAAGTTAGTCCTAACTAGTGTAACACCATAACTGACGGGACCAAATAAACCAAATATAGCCAGAGATGCATCACTGAAAAACTATATCAAAGTAATAAATATCAGAGAAGACAACCTTTGGTGGTTCAGACATAGCTTTCAACCACGTTTCACTAGAGGACATCAAGCTTATTGTCCAAGCTGCTGTTTCACACTACACTGGATTTCTGACAATTCCATTGTTAAAAAATTGCACACTGGAAAAACACAGAGCTGTAACACTGTTATTAAAAGTTATTATTATTGAAGGCATGATGTTGATTTTCATGGATGAAAATTTTATTTTCCTTGTCCCACATTTTGGAGGTTTGTTAGTTGGAGGTTAGTTGCAGCCAAGCCCAAATCAGGAGCCAAGATGACACCAAGGATCCATGCTCTGTTATGCGTGTTACAAGAGCAGCTCAGAATAAAGTGATGTAGTTGATGATGTTCCTGCTCATTGCAGGTGGATTGGACCAGATGGTCCCTTTAAAGGTCCCTTCTGACCCAAACTAGACTATGAAAATGCAAGCTCACATGTTGTTAATTTGTTATTTAGATAGGGATTAAGTACACTACTTATGTATAACCTTCCAAAAATTTATGACCAGCACAAATTAACATATCCTGAATAAAGCGGTCAAAATTCAAATGAAAAGTCTCTTTGAGATATAAGAAAGCTACAAACTTTGGGAAGTTATCTTTTCTTGTCCCTTGCAGGTACTAATACTTTTAGGAAAACTAAAATACACGATGGAAGATTGTTTCTCTGCAAGAACTTGACCTTTGAATACAGAGTAAAATTTCCCAAGACAGAAAAGACATCAAGTTGCCTGACTCTCAGTGAAAGTCAACAGGAACTCAGTGCCAGATTGTCATTTATGTTTTATTGTAATGAAAAGCAAGAGCTCAATTATAGACCATCATGGAGCATCCTCAACATTCAAACTGACTTTAATGAGGGGAGGAGGAGGAGAACAGCGTGGTTGGGCTTTTTAGTTAAAACTGCCACCCCCAAAACAAAACAAAAAAACCCAGTGAAGTGTTGTGTACAATGCAAACTAATTACTTTCATGGGAAATTTAATTACTGTGACCCCAATCGGTAACAACTGTCACCTGATCAGAGGGACTCTGCCCTCCCCAAATCGATTGAGCCCATGAACACTGAATTGAATTCTAGCGGCTGCAGTGTGCAAGTGACCTCCCACTCATTAGGAATCGTGCTATACCCAAGTGTCTGCAGTTAAGTACCGCTGTGAGAGTACCAAAGTCCTATATTCACAGGAAAGAACATATTCCTGAACTTGGTTTTCAACACCCACTGCCTCTCCCTGCAAGCAAGCAAGCAAAAGTGGTCAACATCAGACCTTTGTGACTCTTTTCTTTTTTCTGACATGCTATGAGCAAACCACAAAGCCTAAGTTCTTGCTCTAACACAGAGCTGGCAGCACCAGCTCTCAACTCTAGTCAATAGGCAGGCAGGCTGCTCTAAAGTCCCCGCACCAACCAATTTGAGATGCATGAGCTCCTGGCAGCAAAATAATTATTTCCTCAGAGGTTCTTATTGTCTCCAGCACGCCATGAATTCTGTTCAAGTTCAATGTCAATTTATCACTCTACATTACTAGCAGCAGCTGACATCATGGGTGCAATTGTTAAAGAAAAGGGAAATTATTTCTGCCCTCGTACATTTAGATTCCCTTCCCCCCAATAAGTGCAGCGAAGGGAAAAAGCTTTGAGCAATCCGAAATCACAGAATGACTCTTTCTATAAAAGCATTGCACTTGTCCAGCAAACCTCTCTATCTACCACCACTGAATAATATCAGGTACCAGAGAGACCTGAAAGGGAATAGAGAGAGGAAATATGACCTGCAAAAAGACAGTATTTTTAGACTACAATGTAGTTCTTTCCCCTCTAATATGCAGCACATTCTTTGGGCTCAATACAGCGGGGTGCTGAGTGTCCAGCCCCTCTCTAGCAAAGCATGGCAGTGTGTGCTACTCACTAATCACAGTCTGGCACAAAATAAAGTGCTCTGCTGAGGGAAGACCAAAGTGCCAGCACCTCACAGGATGGACCTGCCTTTAGGTCACGACCCTGATACACTGCATGATACATGATTTTGCTTGGAAATATATATATATATTTTTTTTAATTAAGTGGAGTAGTAGTTGGCTTAAAGTTAGTGAGATCTTCACAAAAAACCAAGGGACTTCTTATACAGGATGTGTCAACCTGTGTCAGTACAAAAGTATTTTACCTTCGTGTACCATCAATATTCAACTCCAAAAAGCAACTAAAAAAGCCACCATTTCAACAGAAAGCTAAAACACTGGAAGACAGGACTCCTTTAAAATAATAAAGTCAGTATTACTATATTTTTTCCCAAAGGAATCAAGAAACTTTTCGGATTTTCAGATGTTCACATGAAATGAGTATCAAACCAGTGCTTTTTCATAGAGTCCAAAAATTCTGTACCTGCCCTTGAAATCTTGTAACATGTTTGACAACATGGAAACCTTGCCAAATGGTGTAAGCATTCCCTGGCAACACACGAGATGGAGGGGAGTTAAAAGCGACAAGACTGAATTTGAATAACCACTAAAAGGAAAAACAGCAACATCTATTTAATTCAGTGTGCTGAAACCTGCAGTGGGAATGGCACAATCCCACTGGCAAGCAGCTGCTGCCCAGCTCTTCTCCCTGGTGCCCACTGGCAGGACAAGAGGCAGTGGGCACCTACTGAAACATCTTGAAACAACTTTACTGCAAGAGAGGTCAAACACTGGAATAGGTCGCCCAGAGAGGTTTTGGAGACCTGACAGTGTAACAGGCTTACATAGCTACTCACAGTATTATTAAAATTTGATCAAAGGATAAAAAGTTCTTGTTATCTTTCGATACCAGATATTGTCACAAGTGGCACAGAAATTCTCTTCTGTTAGGAAATTTATCTCCATGGTTTCAGAAACTTCAAAGATGCTTCATTATTGATTGCCTAAACTAACTTTCCATGTGTTGAAGGCATTTTTTCTTTTTCTCCATGTTCATTCTGGCCAGATTCTTAAGCAGCAGCTTTGCCTGAACACAAGGTTTTGATAGCCTAACAGATGTCCACCCTGACTCTGTATTTTAACATTACAAGCTAAAACACTAAATCCCCAAGTACTTGAATGCTTGTCACTTTGAATCCTGCATGACTCATCCTTCAAGGCAGCCTATGACAGTCCAAACTGCCAAAGTATTACTCTGCCGTCCTGAAATTCCCTCCTTTGCTGCATGTTTTCCAGTTTCTGATCCTGGGACTGGGTTGAAAAGGCAGCAGCCACCACAAAGCCATAGCACAGTACCCAGCATGGTCCTGAGCAAATCCTTCTGCTTACTGACAGGGTAGGGAATTTGCAGGACATGCCTGTATTTTCAAGCTCTACTCTAATAGAAAGGGGAAGAAAAGTCAGCATTTACAGGTCACTCATCCTGGCAACTGAGATATCATGTAACCTTGACATGGGAAGTTCCTTCCCCATGTAAGTGATTGCAATTAATCATTTAGATTCCCAGTAACAAACTGCAAACCCAAAATGTCCTCACTGACCATCCTGCTGTGCTGCTAAGGTTCACTGGCACAGTGGGAACTTACTCATCTGCCATCTGGGCTAATGAAGTCAGTAAAATTGTTGTCATTCTCTTGGTGGATCACCACTGGAAAGAGAAAACGCTCTCCAGCATGAGATTTCATGTTAGATGGAAGCTCAGCAGCAATGAGATCCAGAAAAATCATGTCCTCTTCCAGACCTGGACAACAGTACTGCCATGCCAATGTAGCCTTCTGCCCACATCTGGAAAACATAACTCCTCCTATACTCTTACCTTTGTCCTGGGCCCAGTCTCCATCTCCTCCTTCCTGTTGTTGGATCTCTCTCCTTTCCCACACCCATCCATATTATCTGATTTCTAATTTTCATACAAATCTCTCCAACAAATTGCCACTCCACAGTTTGTCTCAGACTTGCCCTCGTCCTCCAAAAAACCAGTTTCTTCCAGTCTTCTACATCACATCCTCTCTACGTGTGAGGGGGGGCAGGGAAATATGTCACCCCAGGGCAGAAATGAGCATCATGCCAAGAAGGACAAGTGCCAGGCCCCCACCACAGGCAGAGGCATCAGCCCCAACTAACGCACCTTCAGAGTCATTCCAATGTACCTCCAGCCTCGTGGAAGCTCTGCCTGCTAAAAAAACACCCTTATCTTCCCATTTTTTTCCTTTTCACACGCTGTGCTAGTTAGAGCAAACAGAGCTTGAGTTGAAGGAGTGGAGCAGAGTTCAAATACTATGGGCATCCACTGGAAGAGTGTGATGGGGAGCTAAAGGACAGCCTTAAGGTCTGGGATTCTTGGGTACACCTGGTGACAACATAAAGGAGATTTTCCTGCATTTCTAAAAGTAAATGGGTAATCCCTTACTATGAAGGGTAATGAGTACCTTACTATGAGTACTATGCATTCATCAAAACCAGACACATAGGATTTTGCATTGCTATAGAAAAGCAAATTCACCCCTTCATTGTTTTTCTTTTCAGCAGTTACATAATTAGCCATTAATACTACAGCTTATTAAAAACAAGCAGTAAAATGAAATACAGGCAGAACCAAAATTCATATATGCTGTTGTAGTACTTATTCTTGGAGTAGTCAGTAATGCCCCTTCTCAGTTTGCATGAAGAAGCTGGGAAATATCCCATTTCCCACCAAATCAAGGCTTTTTCTGTATCACTTTAGTTTAGTCATTGCCAGGCCTAAAAATTTGCAAAGAGATAACCATATAACAAAGCAAACTTATGCCATAGATAAGTTAATTTGTAGCTGCATGTTATGGAAGAATTTTATCCTGCAGAGGAAAATAAAATTACAAATACATAAGCATTCTGAATCAGCAAGACCTTATGAAAGAAAAGCAAAGACAAGCCAAGTATTTAGACTGAAAACTAGCTGCTTCCTGAAGAATAAAAATTGTACTTCTACTACATTAAAACAAAAATAATAAATTGATGACTTCAAAAAGTTTATTTGAAGACTTGAGGTTTGACCTGAGGGCTGTTCTTACTGTTTGTAAAGCCAGGGCAATGCAAAGGTACAAAGGTGACTCCACTGCAGAGAAAAGAAGCTAAATTGGATCTCCATCAAATACTTTTGTCTCTATTATGTTATATATACACATACTGCATTTCTCCAGCTTTTTTCATCCAAATAAGCCTAAAAAGGACAACAAAAAAAGAATATAGGATATACAATAAATTCCCATAACTGCAAGATGGACAATGTATAAACCTGTAACCCTGCAAAATCTATTGTTTCTCCTTCTCGCCACAGTCTTTGACAGAAAGTTGATGTGCATTTGAAACACGCATCGATGAAACATCTTGATAGTAAGGTAGAGTCAAGCCAAAGGAAACACTATGGGAACACACACTTAATACACCATTTTCACTTCCAGGTTAAAAATAACACCAGAGGTTCACAAGCAACTTTTATCAATGCCATATCAGCTTTGCATTGTGGTTCATGCAACACTTTAGTGTGTATTTAGGGGGGGAAAATCCAATTATTTCTACCAGATATTCCCTAAAACACAGTTCTGAGATTAAAGAAACTGAAGTCTTTTCATATGCTATTGACAGGCGGTGTTTTGGTTTTGTTTTTGGTTTTTTTTAATGTGCAGGAAAACCCTCCAGCCAGCAAGGCATCCATGCAGCTGGAAATGCAAGCATTCTTCTAAGCTGGATTATGTGACAGCTGGTTACACCTATTTCTAACACTTGCCTCCGAGATAAAATGCAAATGCAAAATCTCCTGATTACTTATGATCATTAAAGAAACGGTATAATTTTGGGCTTCGGTAGTCTATTGGCTTGGAGTCCTGGCCAAAATCCAGCATCAGTAAGTACACTGAGATGCACCCTCTTACCCCTAAGCTGCATTCAGCAATATTAACTTGTTTTCATTTTCCTTCTACATTTATTGAGAAAATGATGCAAATTCTGTGTGTGTGAGCACTCTGGAGAGAATTTTAGTGAAGTTCTACACATGTATGGAGAGACTCTCCTTCAGAACCCTTTCCATCAAATCCATAAATTACAAACAATAAAATATTGAGTAACCCCCACTTCATACCAATGATTAAAAATACAATCAGTCCTTAACACAACAAAGGAAAACCAGCTGGGAGACAGCTGTAGCTGCTGCTGGTGGCCTCTAATGCTCCCAAATGGACAGGGATTATATTTATCACCAGGATAAATGAAAAAATTATTTATTGTTCTCACCTGCAGAATTAGAACCTACATCCTTCAAAAACAGAAAGTGTAGTTTAGCATACCTCTGTGTGTATTTTAAATGCACTGAAGTCATGGGAAATCTACAAGAGAGACTGATTGTTCTTTGGTTTTTATTTAAAAATTATTATTATTATTATCTTAAAACAGCTTGGTTTTGGTAAAGCAAAGAGACACGTGTTTAAGTATGAGAGTAACAAGATATGAGAAACTCCTTAATTGAAAGGAGAAACGCATGAAGGTAAGCACAAAGATAACAAAGTGGTTAACAAGCCTGACAGAAAGGACCAGAGAACCTAGGGAGAGGTAGAAAGCCAGGCACAAAGGCAGAAAAAAAAACCCCACACAGAAAGCAGGTCAAGACCAGGAGTTCACAAGACAACCAAAAGGTACAACATTTGAAAGAAAATCAGAGATGGAACATGATGCCCCATATAACGTTCACCCTACTACTGAGCAGGGAGGAACCCCAGGGAAGGTTCTCCTCACTGACCAGAGACAATCTTCTCTCTCAGCAGGTGGGGTTTTCTCTGACAAAGTAAGAGCCTAAGTGACTGACCCACTCTTATTTATTAGCACCCTGACAAAGGGACATCCAGCACCTGCAACGTGTCCTGGCTGGACCCTGAGCACAGAATCACAATCACCACGGAAAGCGCAAATCGCACTGCACCTGATCCCAGCCCCACTAAAGCCAAGGAAAAGGCTGTTGCTTCAAATTACAACAAAAAAAATCTGAAAAGCACAAGAAACACAAGGTACCGACTCAGACCCTGCCCTGGGCTACTATCCAGGTGATGGGACCTGAGCTCCTTCACAGCTGCCTGCCCCACAGCACTGGTTGTGCTGCCTCTGAAAGTCTCTTCAGGCACTCCTGAAACTGAGAGCACTTCAAACTCTTACCTTGCACAAAAACTAAGACATAAATACTTTAAATTCATTCTGCCTTAAAAGAGAACTGCAGGGCGTTTTATAATTAGCTACAAACACAAGGAGCCAATGCTACTGTATATCTAGACATTTTTATGACATGGCTAACTATTCGGAAAAGGTATCAGTGAGAATAAATCACTGTTTCCCACTGGTGCAGGCTGCTTTCCTGATGCCCCAGGATTTATAGCAACCTGAAGACCTGCACCAGCTGCAGACCTAGCAACCTCAATGCCTAGCAGCTTTAATGCCAAATAAAAGCTTTCCACATCACTTCAGCCACAGCAAAGCATGGCTTTGGAGAATTCACTGGACAAACAAGTAGTGGAATGATACTGGATAGGCAGAGAAACATCCAGCTGACAAAGGTTTCTAGCAGTACTGTATATATTATTGCAACTACTGCAATATGGCAAGTGCTTCCTGCACACGTGGCCCTTGCTTACAAAACTCAAATTCTATCTTCTCTGGAACAAAACACGTAACTGAACATAAAATCAAACATAGGAAGAAACAACAAGGGGAAGAAAATTGTTCTTTCAGATCACAGGTTTTGATGTGGTCATCTACTGCATTTTAAAGCATCAAAGAGAGTAAATCACTTCTACCAAAAAAAATCCCCAAAGATATACTTTGGGGTCTATAATATTTCTTAGAAGTATTGTTGGTTTTTTATTCCTCTGTCAGCATGCATATCACTTCACCAGCCTCCCTCCTATTTCCTTTCTCTCTGGAAGAGAACACTTCCTGACTTGCCCTAGAAAGTATGAAACCTTTGGAACAGAAAAGCTCATTTTCCCACTTCATCAGATGCTGCTCCTGTTCAAACTCATCTCAAGAAATACTGCCTGTGTTAGTGGTCTGCACACTCTCTTATTTTCCCATGCCAAGAAGTCAGCTACTAATGCCAGAGACAGAATTTCTTCCTGCTTCTGTCCAGTTCACGTGAAAGTCAGCTGTGGTTGTTGTATAAAATCACGTAGAAAAGCAGAAAAAAAAGGGTGATGCCAACTTCAGTAAAACGAATCTCTGTTCTCCTATGTAGCCCTTCGAGATTTAAAAAGGAAAAAAAAAAGGAGAAGAAGAAAAAAGCAGCTGTAGCGACATTATTTTAAATTGAAAGCACAAATCAGATTCAGAATCCAATATAGCCCGTAGCCCATCTGTGTCTAACATCAGAGGCTCTGGCCACTCAGTTATTTTACTGCCTTTACTAGGGATGCTGCCCACAGCACTTTCATGAGTTCCCACCCACTGGTTTGCTCTATCAGTACCAGTGCAGGCCTGCTCACATCCCTGCATCAAGCCCTGGCTCCCAGTACACATACCAGCACTGACAGCTCTCCTGAACAGCGCTGGAGGTGGGATTTTGTTTGCAGGAATTGGACCTCATACACCAGCACTGAAGCCTGGCAGCATGTGACTCCCAAACTTTGACCCACGTGTTGATTCACAAGAGTCAAAACCAAAGGACAGAAGGAGCAGGGGAGTAGTTCAAAGCCACATCTGGTTGCCACTTGGAGAGATCAGCCTGGAGAAGGCACTCTGAATCACATGAACAGAGTGCAGATGGAAGCAGCAGCCAGTTTCATCCTGTAAAACCTCCTCTGGGGAATGCTGATCCCCAAAATGATACAATGGATTATTTAGGCTTGCTGTGTGTTCTTTACAGTACCCAAAATTTGTATGCAGGCACACAGAGACATGTTTAGTCACGCACTCAGTACATCCAGGTGTCTACAGTTCACTAGTTATTCCCTTCAGAGAAATGTGTTTATAATAAATGACAACTTCCCTTTCAGTAAGATTCACACCATATGATCCGTATTCGGTGGAGAAGAGCCAACAAGTGGGTTAAGTTACAGTCCCCCTCCTTGGGGGAGGAGTGAGGGGAGAAATCACAACTTTTTACTTTGAACAGTTCAACAATGTAGAAAATAGCTTGATCTGTTATGCCTCTTCTCTCAAAACATGCATCAAGCACCCCATGTTAGCGAAGTTCCAAGGCAAGGTTTCAAAGCTGTTGGTAGCAGCACACTCCTCTGGAGACTAAACAGTACTCAACTTTGTTAAAGATAGAAACTGCTGCTCTAAATATTCTGAAGGGTAACAACCACATTTTACAGGACCTCTGTGGAAATTTTAAACGAGGCTTTAAACCTCCTCATGAAATTTCATGTTTGTGGTTTTTTTTAGCATTGTTGTTTCTGTGGCTGGTTGGTGTTTGGCTTTATTTTAAGACAAAGATTAAAGAAAATCGCATTTGTAAACCTGCAAAACTTGTAATGGGACATAAGAGTCCAAGGAACCCAAAATTTCTCAAGACCTAAAAGGAGCATCATTACCAACCAGCAGCTCAGGTTTTGCATAGTTGTTTTTTTATCTATTAACATTTGCAGCCACTACAGTGTCAGAGAGCAGGAGACCCCACCTCCTCTCTACTGACTGACAGGATTAATTTGATTAACTTATCGATTGTATGTTTTATAGTCTTCAGAGATTGTGCATATTCTTTTTTTCTTGTAGGGACATTAAACTATTAGAAAAATCTTCTGCTAAACGTATTTGGCGAGATAACAAACCGTTATTAGAATTAGCTACATTATTGCAGCTAAAGACAAGGGAGATCTTTCCTCTCCTGAATTTATAGTTTTATAATTGAGAATGTCAATTAAGATCTAACCAAGATTTAGCAGGCAGTAGCTGAGGGTAATTACTGCAAAGTCATTGAGGTAAAGAGATGTGCCTTATTTTTCTAGCAGCTGCATTAATTTTATCTAGCCATTTCGTAGAGCACCCATCTTCTTTATGCAACTTTGCTGCTTATTTGCAGGATACTAGACTTTACATTAGCAGGCCAGAGGATGGTACTTTCACATTATGGAAAATTTTATTATACGTGTCGTTAAAAATCCCCCTCCCCCCCTTTTATTAATCTGTGGGAAATCTGAATGCATTTTCCTTTTTGTAGTCTCATGATGTTATTTATGGTACCACACTTCCAAGCAGAAGATAGATTGGTGTATTACTAGATGGACACTTAAGTCCAGCATGTTGTCAGACACAAGCTGTATTGTAGGACATCTCATTGTGATTTGTGGTTTTTTAGATGTGTGACTGTTGGCCACATTAGTGCAAGTTTTCACAAAAAAAAAGTGGATGGTGTCCCTCAGCCTCCACACCAATTCAGTATTAAGGTCTCACTGAAAGCTCTAAAGGGCTCTGTTGATGGGAGACCCCCATTAAAACTACAAGAATTATTATGTGACATAAGTCTAGTACTCACTGCTGCTTCTCCATAACACACTCACCTAAACTTACCCAAAATTGATAGAAAATAAATCTGAAGGAACACATTGCCTATTAACAACTACGATTAGGTCTGACAGCTTCCCCCAATAACTCACTCACCAGCACTGGAAAGATCCTCATCTGTCTCCAAGTATGAGGCAAAACATGGGTTTATTTTCGCTGCTCAGAGCAGTAAGATTGTATTAGCTGTACAGCAGCCCAATATTATCACACAGCAAGGCAGCATGAAATATAGCAGAAGTACAGGGGCTGAAAGAAGGAAATCAATGGGTATTTAAAACACCATTTAGTTGATTTACCTATGGCACGAAGCACTGTCATTTAAAAATCTCTCATGGAGATGTCTCTTCTCCAAATAAATGTCTGTACTGAGGAGATTATTTACTAAAAGGCTTTTAAATGCTGCCATTAAAAGCAACACATTAAAATCAATTAAAAGGTTTTATAAAAACACCAATCTTCTTTCTCATTTCCTATGCTCTTGCCAGCATCATTGCACCCTTTCATACTCCTGCTAAAGCCAATGAGGTGTTTTTCCCCAATTCAAACAGCACAGAAGGAACCATACTCTAGCTATTATGACAAAATCTTGTTCTAGGCACCACTCAATTGTTCCCAGATATGGGTGGAGTGTGGGTGGGTGTGGGCACTTTCATTTAACTTTAGGGCTCTCCTGCATAATTCAGGTTTTCCTTGTGTAAGTGTTGGGGAGGAAGTAGATTGAGTATCATCAAGCAGAATTTGTCAAGGATTTTTGATTCCCCCCAAAAGACAAGAGCAACCTATTAATATTAATTTAGGAGTAGAATGCATCCCATCTAAATTAAGTCATAAAAAACATGACTTCTCAGATCACTTCTCACTCTTCCACAAAGAAGAAGGGAAGGCACACGTATTTATTAAAAATGTACCTAAACTCGGAGCTTAGAGTACATAAATTTAAAACAAAAAAAAATCACACTGGCAATTCATCAATGAAAATTATTCAGCTTTCAGCACTTTCCAGCTTACAGGAATAACTCATGTTCCTAATTGTGACAAGTCTCCTTCAGGTAGCTGAGCTTGCTTAGGTGAAAAACACATTTGCACCAAGAAGAAAGGATGGTAAAACTGATGGCTGCCCCACAGCTGGCATCTTGAGATAGCAAAAAAAAATGGACCTTCCTTTACCTTTATTCCTTCCCCACCCTTTTTTGTTTTGGCTAACCTTTGGGGAACTAAAGCTTTCCTCCTCTCTTCCAGAATGAAGATGTATACTCTAAGCAGCAGTTCTATATCTACAGCAACAAAAATATGTCTGCATGGAAAACTTCTCAAGCCTCCTCTATCCATCCGAACCATGAGGCTGAAGGTCAAAAGCATCATGGATTCAGGCCCTACAACAGTGGCGGGGGGGGGGGGGGAATAAAAAACAAAAAAGGAAGAAAAAAAAAAAGGTGCAAGCTCTGCGTAGTTTTTCTGCTTAGCACATGAAAAAGAAGCAGTCAGAGATGTCTCAAAGGAGCAAACTTTAAAATTCCTTTTAAATCACAAACTAATTTAAGAGTTCCACTTGTAAATCTCAGAAAATCATCACGTGTTGAGAGTTTGTGTGGTAATTTGAAAGACATGCAACTCTCCATTCATAGCCAAGCAGTTAGATTACCTGCTTTGGAAGAAAAATTCCACTCATTCACAGCCTTGGAGCGCAACTGGGGCTTCCATAAGAAATAATAATTGGAGTGGGGAGAGTGAGACCTCAAGACAGTGCTTCTCTGCTAATTAAGCCGAATTTCACCCATTTGTTCTAGATGCAGTATTTGCTCTCAGGCTGGTAGGCAAAGAAACACGTACCTCACGCTCAGTTCATTTATTGTTTGCCCGCTAGGACATTGCCATTGCTTCACATTTGTGTTCGGGGGTAAAAAAAACAAACAACACACTACTTTTTGTCTGGTGGGCTGTTGGGTGTTTTTTAATCTTTCAAAGCAGCTACAAAATGCTGTTTCACTTCCTCATGCAGCAGGTCTCTGCTATGTTTCTCCTTCCCAACGCTCACAACTCTATGGAAAAGTCCTCAAGGGCCGCTGAGTTCGCGCAGTGTTTTGTGAGGATGCATCACTTTAACTCAAGAGATTTAAAACCCCAGAGCGAGTCCTAAGAGGCAACTTCCCAGCAGCTCAGATTAAGCGACAGAGGGCTGGGGCGGCGGAATTTGGCGGCGGGCAGCCCGCTGCAGAGGCGTGGATGCACTCGCACAAAGGCATCGCCATTCTTTCGGCTCGGGTTTTATCAATGAGCCGAGCGGATTCCAGGCGCTGTTCCCCGCGTTGCCTAGCGGAGGGACACTCATTGAGGCTTTTATCGCAGTTTAGGTGCCACAAAGGAGGGGCCGGGAGCCCGCGCCGCCGAAAGCAGCCCAGCAGCAAGCACATCAAAGGAGGGGAGCGCAGCAGCGCCCGCTCCCATGTGCGCTCTGCTCTCCCAGCCGGCAGCAGCCGCCAAGGGCAGCCCCGCTCCGCTCCCCGACACGGGAACCCCTGCAGGGTTCCAGCCCGGGCGGGGGGGACACCCTGATCCCCATCCCTGCTCCAGGGGATGGGCAGGGGGGCGTCTGTGGGGGGACAACCAGAGCCCACTGCTCAGGGTCTTGTACCTGCCCGTGCACAGGGAGGATGCCTGTGACAAATTACACTCCTGTGCCAAGGGAAGCAGGAAATAGCACACTACAGTCACATTTAGACCTGATGCTTCTTATACAAATCCTTCATCCCTCTCTTTAATAACTCTAAAATTTCAGTTTTGACAAAGAGCTAAAAAAAATATCGATATCAGAGCTACAAATGATGTTTTCTATCATCTGTACCTCTCTCTTCCTCCCATCAGCAGAGAATTATTTCCTCCAAATGGGTTTGGGAGGGCTTTCTGTGATTTAGTTTGGATGACATCTCTTCTTCTGAAAGATTAGTCCACATACAAATAGATACCTCCATCGAATCCTTTTTTCTACTACCTAGTTTTTGTATCTGTCCTATTAGTTTTAATTATGTCCTTTTTGAGGTGTCCCAAAAGCCTTCTGCTACAGCACAAAAAGAAGTAAGACTTTCAAATTTTGTCCCTTAAAAATTAATACACATAAGTGAGCACATAAGATTAGTTAGTACATGTTCTTTCACATCCTTCAGTGTCCCTACCCAAAAATAAATATAATCTTTTTTTTCTAAGAGCACACTGCAAGACAACACAGAGCTAGGATTTCACAGAAAAAGATGGTATCACAAAAACTTCTAGTGAAGGGAGCAAGGAGAAAAGGTAATTTAAAACTAAGGAGCTTTGGGGGGCTAAACAAATCTTTGGCACACTGGAGGGTACAAATCTCTTTCAATGTATTTTGGAGCTAATTTTTATTCTAGATCAGCCACCAAAATTCAACTCAAAATATAGAGAAGTAATATTTTATTTAGGAAGTTAATAAATCTTGTGTTAAGCTTATTACTAAAGCAAATTTTGTGTTGAAGCTAGTTTTCATGAGTATGCCACACCACCCCACATAGAAACCAAAGCACTAGAGAATTATATTCTGATTTTTTACCTTCTTCAGACACCATATAAGATGCCCATGTTGATTTTTCCAAGCTCTGTAGGGCCAAACACAAGAAGTTTCACTACAAAACACATGTTTTTCTAACATGATCCACACTGATACTTATTTTCTATACGCTGAAGACAACCTTTTTCAAATATTTAAAACTAAAATTTCAGGTTCATTAATTGCAGTTAACATTAGTTTGCCAACTGCTGTCTCTTTGTTCAAATACCAGTCCGTAGAAAATTTCTGTACCCTGAGACCTGAATCCCAATCTAGTTTATCTGGGCTTATGAATACACATTATTAATCTATCATATCACAGCCAGACCCACTGCATTTGTAGATGGCTATTTCCCTCTGACAAGGGAGAAAATTGTGTTCCATCTCTTAAGCAGTAAAGATAAAAATGCCTCAGAGATGTGGAGCTGAGGCATGGAACAGAGGTTTCCACAAGTTAAGAAGGATGTGGATGTACTGCAAAGTAGGCAAAAAAATACTCTCGCAGACGCATCTGGATCTGAGCCCCAGGTTTGTTTTACTGTTACCAGGTCAACTTTTAAATGTAAAAGCTCTACAAGTACTTTGTTTATAGTATACTTTCAATTTTACCTCTGTTAAGAGGGTACATTCTATTTAAAACCATGGAGGTCATTCTTATTGTGGCAAGCATTTCCAGTGGTAAGCAAACTGAGGAAAGGCAGTGAAGCTGTCAGCAGAATGGCTTTTCCTGGTTTTGGGGTTGAACCATGTGCATTTATGTGGTCAGTTAAAGCAATGAATATTTCAGATAAAATCTTAGAATACCTACCCAGCTGAGCTCACTATTAATTTAAAAAGTCATAGCAGTCAGGGGATAATTGTATATAATCAGGCCATGCAAGCAAACAAGGAGGCAGCTTATTTACAGAGGCTATTCTGTTGGCAAGAAAGAAAGCATTACCAAGATTAAACTGATAGAGAACTTGATGCCAATATTATACATAATTCAACAGCATCCCAATTACATTGCCCTTTTATGTTTTTCTGAGCTTGCAGTGAGAGATGGAAGAGACTCTCCCATATCTGCGCCATGGCCTTTCTAGCCTCTTGCTCTCCTTTGCCAGCCAGTATTTACAATACAAATTAGAAGCATCTATAAATATATTTCCTGTTTTTTCATTAAATAGTCCAAGTCTCCTGATGTAAGGCTAGTGTTTGCATCCAAGGGGGAAAGCCAGAAGCAAACCTGGGAAATGCCTTCCTCAAAAGGCAGGGGCTGCCTGTCAGAACATGGGTTAAAACTAAAGAAGCTTTTTTCTTTGTTCATACCACTGCTTTGTAATTATTCCACTACAGCATTAATCTTTCCATCTACAAATAGCTGGTTTTACATATACCCTTGTTATGTTAAAACTGCTCTTCCACAAGAGGAGGTGCTGTGCCTCACCTGATTTTCTCTGCAGCTGGAAAATCCGTAGCCCTGAGCAGAAGAAGCCAGAACAGGAATGCAAAGCCCTGCATGTGATGACAAGTGAGGCTGCTGCCACAAAGACATCAGTTGCAATCCAATGGTTGCCGCATCAAACAATTTCAATCTCAAAAATCAAATCTTAATGTAAGTTCAAATTTATTTTTAATTAGACATGTTGTTTTTATGAGACATTCTAAACAGATTAAAGCCATGGGAAAACAGACCTAGCTCACTTCTGCTTTTCAGAGCCCCTTCAAGCCTGCACACTTAAGTAGAGCCAAACAACTCCATGAGAGCCCAAAGGAGTTGGGGGAGAAGATACAGGCAGGTGACTCCTCCCAGCAGGCACCAAAAGCCACTGTGCTATTTCAGTCTCAGAAACCTGAAGTACTTTCCCCAAGAGACATGAGCATCTGACCCTTGCCTAAGAATATCTTCCTCTGTGGGAAGGGCAAGAAAAAGAGGCAGCCAGGCTGGGGAGAAGAAAGAAGGGGAAGCTGCAGGTGAAGGGGTGAAGGGAACAGCAGCCACACAGGGAGCAGGGGAAAAGGGACAACTAACTAGTGCTTCACGAAAGTCAAAGAATTAAAAGGACAAAAATAAAATAAAATTGTTTCCCAGGGCAGATGGAGCCGGCACAATGCGGCAGGGCTCTGTACAACAGCCACCCCACGGGAGCGGAGCAGGGTCACGCTGGCAGCAGTGACACAGGTGGCAGCAGCAGCTCCTGCCATGCACCACGGTGGCTGCTGCCAGATGTCTGGTGGCCCTAAGGTGGCCCTAAGGTGGTGAGAACCCAGGGGGTTTTAGTAGTGAGAACTCAGGGGGGTATCAAACAAGAGTGAGTTTCTTCTTGTATTGCCAGCAGAGGTAAAGAAGTTACACATCATTCTGCTGAGCTTCAAGATCGTGCAGTGGGAGAGCAGTCTCAGCTTTCTGCCATTGCAGTAGGCTATCGCCTCCCAGTCTCCATCAGCCTCCCGCTACAACCCCACTGGGACCTGGGGGATTGGCACCTAAGAAAAGCCTCGAGAACCTGGCCCACCATTTCCACAAAGGCCCACCATCCACAAAACCTGGCACGGCAGTGGATACAGGAGGAAGACAAGAAGTTTCAGGACTTCTGTAAGGATACACAGTGCCGGCTGAGTAGGATGCACTGCACAACACCAGGGCCCGTGTAATCGCACTGAGGTATTCAGCACTGCCCACATACACAGGGCTGCATGAAGCAAGAACCCCATTGCAACATTACATTGCATTAAAGGGGAAAAAACCCAAACACATCATATTGGAAAAAAAAAATTAAAATATTGAACAGAGTTTCATGGGAAAAATGGAGCAAGAGGCTACAGTTTGATAGTACTGGCAGCAGCATGGGTGTGGGCATACTCAAGTTCAGGTATTTGTTTGGATCACAATCATCCTTGATGCAGAGCCACTACAAGTATGGCAGGAACTGAAACCTGCTCTGTCTCCCATCCACTGCAAGCTCTCATTCCGAATGCCAAGAGGGGGCTCTGACTGTCAGTGGCAAGGCAAGGCCAGATGATGTTATTTTCTTCTCAGAATAGTGCTTCCAGGGCTATTAGTAAGTTGAACAGCTACTACCTGGAAACCACCTGTCTTGGGGCCTTTCACAGTCCTGTGCTGACCAGAAAGAATGTAGACTTGAGAAAGGGTTTTGCACAGGCACCATGAAAAGGAAGGAAGGGAGTGAGTGTGCTGCTGTTCATCTGATTCTTGTTCTTCCACATAGCAAAGCTGATCCTGGAGGATACAAACTGAATAAACAAGACCTTAGCCTGCAGGCCTTGAGCAGTAATCCTGCACACTCCCAGTTTAAAACTCTTTGAAAAGGGAAAGAAGTAATGGCCCCAGAGCCATAGACTGGAGGTTGGGTCCATTTTGATTACTTCTCCTGTAGCTGCTCCAGCTTGAGCAGTTCTGAAAGATCATAGTAATTTGCCATACACAAGATGAAACATGACTATTTCTTCAGCCACGGCTTAATTATCAACAGTAGTGCCTGATACTCCTCAAGTACTGAAATTACAAATGTAAAATAAGCCAATATTGTACACCTCTGCTCCTGTATATGGTACATTCATGTCTCTGTGACCAGTGGGACTAAATTAGTCACCCAAAACTAGGATATATAGCATGCACTGAGTGCACACAGCTATCAATATTTCTGATAATCAGAGTTACCTAATACATTTTAGCACGTTTGACTCTGATGTGACACACCAAACAATGCCAACATCTTGCCCACTATCTCCAGTAAAAGTAATTGTAGGCTTCCTCAGACATATGTTGTGTATACGAATGTGTTTGTATCAAGGTGACATTCATTAAAAAAAGAGAGACTGTGCTGAATCGTACCTCTCCTTTAGTTTAAGGTTAAGAGAGAATATTGTGCATTTGATAACTTATCCCTTTAAACTCGTTTCCCTTCATGGGGTTTGGTTTTGGTGTTTTTTCCTTCCCTGAGAAGAAATATTAAAGGTAGCAGAGACTTTAGTGCCTTCAAGGAAGAAAAAAACCTTCTCAAACTTCTGGACGTATTTTTCCAACCATTCTAATAATGTACTGAGGGAGTTAGGACTGCCTTTCCAATAACAGGGCTTTAACCTACAGGAACACTTTTAAGAATAGTTGCATTCACTACTGTTCAGGTTTCTGGACTAATGACATGGGAAACATTTATTTCTCTCCCATTACCTAGGCAAACAGGCAAATACAGAGTGCACTCTTGCCGTAGGTTGGTACACCACAGTAATTCCCTGCTGTTCTCTTTTAAAGTACAAAGAAAAGCCGAAGACATACACATTAATTGCCTAGTGCACACCTTCCAATAAAAACAAACACACACAAAACAATCCATGCACACCTCTTGAAGACTATACTTCTTACATTTCCCAGGCATGCACAAGCTGCTGGCCACGTGAAGACTACATGCACAGAGCTTGAAGGCACCACATCCCTGTCTATTTTGCAGTCGTTCTTCAGAAAAATTCCATGTCTCATCATGCTCAGGAAAGTGAAAGCCAGTCTAAAAGCATATACCAAGTTACTCTGGCTTTTTTTACTAATAGGAAGAAGAAAACCTCTCCATCCCATCTTTTTGGGGTAAAAGCAAATAAAAGTGCCTAAGGAGCAGCTTTAACTAGTCTTTCAGGCAATTTACAGGGATCTGTAGTCGACACCAGCCCTTAAAAGACGTGATTAATTGTCATAGCAACCAGGGCATCGAACCTCACGCACTTGGGCTGGGATACAGGGACAGCAGTGTGCCCTCTTACCCACACACGCATCTCAAAAGGTTAACGGGCTCCTCGAGGGGCTTCATTGTTCGGGCCACAGTTAATCCTCTATAATAGACCCTCTTATCCAGGCATGGGGGGCTCTCCCCTTACTCCCCCCTTCCTTTACAGGAAATACTGAAACCACGGTGTTGCTGTGGCTGTGAAGGGAGGCTGCATGCTGGGGGAGAAGGAGGAAAGGAGAGAGTAGAACTGGCAAAGGAAACAAAACAGGGGCTTATCCTGTATTTTGGGGTCCAGCTAGGAATTCTTCTTAAGAACTGACATACCACTTTTTCCTGCATTGATGATGTATTTTCTTTACTCATACCATAAGTCTTTCATATAAAACTGATTTCCCACCTCTTTCAGCACATCACCATCCCTGAGTTTCTAAAAACAGCCGATGTGGTTATACCACAGCACACCTGCAGGCTAGTTCATTGGCCATCTCTGCCTACATAAGATCAGAGCAGAGCCATGGTCATCAGGAAACACAAAAACAGTAAGAAGCAGGTCCTTCCCTCCGTGATAATTTATTTCTATGCCACAGAAGCATACTTGAACACAGACAGGCAAAGTAAGATGGAGGTTTTTGGTGTGTTGCATTTCTCCACTCCCAACGAGCGGGATTCAAACACTGGCAGAATTTACCTGAAAGGGTCTTCCCTAGCTTCCTGCTCATTCATTTTGGTATCAAAACACAAATTGCTGTATAATGCAGTGTAGCAAGGTTGCTGGGTTTGGTCATATTTCTTTGTGTGGTTTTCTTTGTTGTTTTTTGGGGGTTTGGTTGGGTTTTTTTCTGGGGGTGGGAGGGGTGAGGTGTTGTTATTCTCTTTTCTTTAAAAATCAACAGAGCCTGTACTCCTACTAATAGACACCTTCCCAGTCTGAACATGATCGCTCCCTTTTCCTCCTTACCTGTGCTTTTTGGTGCTCTAAATACAACAGAGCCTGCTTCAGGAGAGAAGTTGTTGTTGTAAACTGATACATTGGAACTGTGCAGCACCTCTGTACAACAGTACTGCACGTGAAAATGTAACAGCTAGGAGGATACAGGATCGATTTGGGAAGCAGGACTAACAGAAAAATGCTTCCAGGAAACTATCTATGTCAGTACAGTCTCGTGACTACTCCCAAGGTGGCCAAATTGGTGGATATTTTGCTCTTAAGAAATTATTTTGGTAACTGAAGCTATGGGATTGCAGATCAGAGGCACAGTTTTGGGAAAGCTTGTGCATGGCTGCTGGCTTCAGGAATAAAGAAATGGCAATAAGCCTCTAAGAGCACATCAGCCAAATAAAAACAGCTATTCACACTGTACTATAGGAGAATGCAGCACACGCCATCACAGAAACCGAGACAAACCAGTTCAGTGGCCACCGATTTTGGCCACCACTGATTTGGCTATTTTTCTAGTCAGCCACCACAAAGAAGTTACTGCACACCTTGGCAGAGAGGCAGAAGTGAGTCACAAAGCCCACAGGAGCACTGCTGCACACCAGATATAACGATTTTAGACCTGCTGAACATGCGCCTCCTCTTTTAGTTACTGTGAAAAAAAACTGTTTCATGGATAAGGCTCCCCTTCCGTTTTGCAGCAACAGGGAAACACAGAGCATGCTTATACTAAGGTGTTCTACAAATGCCTATCCTCACTGAATTCAGGCCTGCCTAAAAATAAGTAAATTTAACCTGTAACAAAGAAGACTATTGTCAATTTAGGGCCGCATCACACCTCCACCATCACCTCCAACAGCAAGCACTTACAGGTCTAGCAGCACACATTTTTCCACAAACTCCATTCAGAGTCATGCTACCTGGTGTCTGGCAACCTTCTTTTTCATTTCTGCATATACTGACACTACTTCCCCCCTACCTGAGTGAGGAATTGGCTACAGCTGGTTGTTTACCACCTGTCAATGCCCAACAGGTCTCACATGTGTTCATCTTTTCAGGAACATCAGCACTAGGGTTTGTCACAATGGAAATGGCAGGACAGCATGGGCAGGAGGAAGCTGACGACTTTGGCAATAAGTAGTTAGCTCAGGTATGGTATTACAATACAGATGAGCCGAATAAAAAGCTTGAGACCATAGAAAGATATACTTTCCTGTCCATCCTTCCAGTTTCTTTTACCTCCCATGCCTGTTTTCCTCACTTCCTCTGCTTTTTCTCTTCTATGCTCCCTGCTCACAGCCTCCTTCCTTTCTTTCATCATAAGTCCAGGCTAGTCTAATCAAAGGTTTGCTAAAAACCCAGCTACAACAGCAGCCTTTTTCAGTCAGGTTAATGATCTGTGATTTTAGTGACCTGCCTGTGACAGAAACCATACCTGGCTTAGCAAAAGCAGAAGAAGCAATTTGGCCAGGAGCAGGAAAGAGACAAAAGTGCAACCTCCTTTTGTCAGTTCATGATACTCTGTTAAGAACAAGCCCATTCCTCAGCCTTACCTCATGTTTATCTTACCTAGCTCTGCGAAATGACTGAGAAGTTGAATCTTCACATGAGGTAACTTGTGACCCTCTCTTAACAATTTCTAGGCATCAATGAAGGAGTGATGGATTTGGAAGTGGTTTCTTCCCTCCATCACTGCTTCTGTTTGTTTTCTTTCAAGTCTCCTATTAAACCAAATCAATATGTGTACGCATGTGCATTATTCATATAGTGCACATATTCACATTGTAAGTAGCTCAAATAATAGTCAAGATGCAAATCTCAGAAATTATTGCAAGCTTATCTCTAGCACATTCTCAGCTCCTTCCCTTTTGTTATCAGAGTTTCACACACAATATGATGAGCTTCAGCCAGGATCAGCTTTTCACCAAATTACTGCTCTCTGCTGCCACATACGTCTCCAATGAAATCAGTGTAACCTGTCTTTGGAGTCAGGAAAAAGGGTTAGCTCACTAACACACCTTCTAAGCTCTGTGATGGCAACATTTTTGCGTCTGGGTAACATGGTTTGTAAGATCATGTCCAGTGTCAGGAGAGTTTCAGCTGCCCCAGACTCTACTCCTTCTCACCCATGTAGCAGCCTCTTTGTCCATGTGTGTGTAGCCACATGACAAACTACACTGGAGAGAAGATCCATCTGGAAATACAAACCAGCAACTGCAGAAACATTCTCCTGTTTTTTTCCCCATCTGAATCAAACCACCAACCTGTTTTTCCATGTCACTGTGCAAAGTTCTGCCAGCACAACAAAGAGGGAGGAAGCTCGGGACAGGGTCAAGAATAGGAACAAGAAGATAGGAGTGGAGCAAGGAGCTCTTCTGCCACCTGCCAGAGCCTCATTCTGGAGCCCCAAATTCACCTGACACTGCTTTAAGTGCCAGGCCACTTCAGGTACTGTTGGGAAACCTCTTCTTGTATTTTGACAGGAGATACCCTCAGGGAAGTTAGTTGCCTTTGAAAAGCTGTCTGTCCCTCATCTCCCAATGCCTACAATGTACTGCACACATAAATAATTTTGTTTCTTGGCAAAGTTTGCCCATAAAGTTTCAGAGAAGCACTATAGTAACTGCAAACCAGATGCTTCTGAGTACTATGCTCTGTTTTATAGCACTGTGTAGCATTTTACAAGCATTAACTAATCAACAACTCTTCCAGGTAGTTAATTGTCCCCATTTTACAGGTGCTGAACCAGACCCAGCAAGGTTGAGAGATTTGCCCAAGGCCAAAAATCCAACTGGTGTCCAATTCTTAACTGTAAATCAGGAGCTACTGTATGTACTTCTCTCCAAGTCCTTTAAATCACAGTATTTCCCCTCATCTGCTGCTGCAATACAGCTTCTCATGAAAACAAAACAGGCAAAAGCCCACCCCTCCTTGTCCTGCACTGCACATGTTGGTCAAGCTGCATGTTGTCCACCAGCTGTCCTGTAAATTTTAGTCATGCACAGTGAGGATAACACAAATCATCCCGCTCTGGCTTTGGTCCCAAACCCCACAGCTGGATCAGGCAGACAGTATTCATGGGGCAACTCACCATTTTTTTAACTCTGATGCCTACTTCTGTATCATACTTATATATGATACTTTTGGGGGTGATTTTTTTCCCCTCAGTTTCCCTTTATCACCTGGCTGTTGTTTTGTGCATGCTGTACTTTGTTTATCAGGCTTGAGCTTTTAATACCCAATAATTGCAGTGGTGCACAAGGAGCAGCTACAGCAGCAACAGTTAAATACAAACCAAAAACTGGTCAGATAAGCAGTATACTCCGTGAATATAGCAATCTTTTCTGGAAAACAAGAAGGAAAGACTGTCTGGAAAAGAGTGAGTTTTACAGAGTTTCACCTTACAGGCCACTGGATGAAACATTATCTCTGTGTGTATGCAGCTGCTGGAGATTTCTCCACTTGAATGTTTGGTGAGCTGCTTAGAATTGCATTTAAAGGCTGGGCTCTAGAGTTCTTTTCTCAAGAGTTACAGAACATTTCTGGTCCATCCAGAGGAAGGAAGGACATTATCCCCAAGCACCACTGGAGCTGTGATGGGAACAGAAATGCTGGTGTTAGGACTGTCTGAAGACTTGTCTCTCCCCGCCGTCAGCGCTGTCTGCCAGTCTTGAACTGCAGCAGAGGCAGAAGCGATCAAATACCTTTCTTACCCCATATTTCTTCTGGACCCCACTTCCCTCACTTCCCACCATGAGCTTTCAACAGCTCAAGTTCTGGAAGCAAGCAAATGAGCTCCACATCAGTTACCCATTTCAGCTGGTCTCTGCAACTGCTCCTCAGCCAAACACTGCTGCTTCTGAAAGATAAATGCACACATGGCCGCTGCTCAAAGAAAAACATGCAAATACACTACATTTGGCAGGCAACTTAGGATAAGTTACATTTGTACCTTTGTTCCCTCTCCCGCTTTGGGCCTGCCACACAGAACAGCAGCCAAAACACATCTCAAAGATTAGGTCTGGTCTCAGAGCCCTAATTTTACACACCAAAGTTGCTGCTAGTCCCAATGACTGGAGTATGATCATGACTCATTTAATCCTTGATACATGGCGTTTTGCTCAAACAAGTGCCCACATAAATGGAAAAAAAAATCATTAAACGACAAAGAAAAAAGACAAATTTAAAATTGTTGGAGTGTAATGCTTCACAATAAATGGCAGCTAAATACTCTTGAGTGCAACAGTGTCTTGGATGTTAGTAAGAACATTCATAAATGAGAAAAGAAATTGGTATTGATTCTGTGGGCTCATGTCTCAATATAGCTATAGGTTGTAATGTAGAGATAAATCTAATAAATTAATCTAGCTGAGTAATAATAAGTTCCATTAACACATTAATGCATACCAAATCAATATGTATGAACAATTTCAGACATCAAATTTAACAGAAATTCTTCTACAAGTTGGAACTTGCTAGAATTTATTTATTTATGATGTGAAGTTGATTTTAGGTAACTAAAAGATCTCACATGCTTACACACAGTCACAGACACAGAAATTTTCAAGTGAATTACTGGGGTATTACTTGGGGTCTTAAACTCAAGTAACCTCTCCAGAGCAGGAGCAACTCTGAATCCCAGAGATTTTGCTTGGTTAATATAAATCCAATGTTACTCTTCCATTTCTGGCAACCCTTCAACCACCATCGCATGGCACTGCACCTTACCTTGACCACTCTGCCTCAGTCCTTGAGTGCATTTCTGCTACTGAACAGTTGTTCTGCTGTCACCTTTACATTTAAATGAGAGAAAACCTGGAATTTTCCTTTTTAGTGCCAGTAAGAGGTCCCTTCATACATGTATGATAACCATGATGCCACCTTGCCCCTGTGCTCCCAGATTAAATCCTCCAAGCGTTCTGGAATCTACTGAACGTCTTTGAAGATGTGATTCCCCCACCAGAAACTGGACCCAAAAAGAAACCCCTGAAGTATACTGCCAAAAAAATGCTGGTGAGCACTAAATAAAAGCAAAGCAGCTTTGGCAGAAGAATGGGAAGAGGCAGCAATGGAACAAGGTCTCCAGGACTACCCAGAGGTGTTTCCTGCTCTGGGACAAGCTGGACAGCACTTCTGCAAATGGTGAAAGTCCTTTATCTACAAAGTATCCCACTCAGCAAATCAGGCACCTGATAGCAGAGGTCAGGTATCCAAAATCTGACTGGAAGTTACCTGTGCATATCTGGTAGGTTATGCAGGAAAAGGAGGCACTTTAATTGATCATTACATATATTTGGGTGATGGCTTTTTCCCCACTATATCGGATGAAGCTTGGAAACTTTTTCTGCCTGAGGGTACTTAATCCTCATACCCAGCCTGATGAAAATTATATCTACAGCATTAAAGTTTTACTTCCTTCAAGTATCAAATCCCATACCCATTAAAATATTTTCCAGCTCCCTGCTCAACTCTTCCCAGCCTACTTGCTATTTGCTGTCCTTTCTCACTTTCAATCTACCCAGGACAATCCCTTACAGACGTCAATATACTGGCAGCCGGAAGTTAAAATACATAATCAAAAGCATTTCATGTCTGTAGCAGCAGCAGCAGAGAGAGAAAAGGAAAGGAGCAACAGGAAAGAAACCCTCAGTTTCATTACAGTGCTCAGCTTCTAGTAAGAAGAGATTTCAGAAGGCAAATGGCCCAAATCAGGCTGCAGAAGCCACTGGAAATACAGAGCTATTTAAACTCCATAAAACACCAGGGCTTAAAATAATCACAAGGTAATTAATTCAATTTTAGTAAGTATTTTCTAGCATTTGTCTTACATCATAGAGCAAAAAAACCCCAAAATATCCATGCAGAATAATCTTGCACCCTGGGAAAGCCACAGTGGGTGGACAAAGACTGAAATCTTGGTAAAAAACAGAAAGCACTGGACAGGGTACAGCTTATTCCTTACCCCTCCTTGGAGCATTTGGCCCCTACCTTTCAGTGACTCACTTCAGGCCTCCTCTTGAAGAGTTAGACATCTACCTCCTCTCTTCAAAAAAAGGAGAGAGAACTCCCCCTGCTTCTACACTGCAGCCACCGCTCTCATTCAGCCTATCCCAGCTCCCTCAAACTCCCCCTTCCCCTGAAAAGCTCTGAGATAGACATCCCAAGGCTACAATAAGGATCAGAATTTTAGTTATTAGGCTGGAGAGATCCAGGAGTGGAGCTGTGGAGCTCTCTTCTGCTTCAAAGAGTTATTAAGAGGTATCAGAGCAGGAACAGGTTCTGGTATCTCCCTCAGACAATATCAACGGCTTCTTCTCTATTTCACTAAAGAAGGGGAAACATTTACACCCCTCTTGACTCATATTCCATTTCTACCAAATGGAAAGCAGAAAAAGCCACCTCCCATCAAAAAACACTTGCCAGATAAGAAAACTAATGAGAATAAATGTGGTACAGAAGATAGCACCCTTTTAAAATCAGTGCAGCTGAATTACATACAGTGAAGCTTCTGGACACACACACAACAGCTTCTTTGACAAATGAACACCAAAGAGGACTAAGTAAACTAATGGCCATCACTATAAATGTTTCAAATTTTGTTTTCATTCCATTATCAGCTAATACTGGCTTACAGGCTGAAATTAACACTAGGGTTATGGTCTTGCTATTGAACATAAATTACTTAATTTATCTGTATTAGAGATGCAGCAATCTGTTTCAAGCATAGTGTGCTTTTGTAAATGAACACCTTGAAGCCTGAAATGCCTTGGAAGGTGAGCTGGGGAAAAAAAAAAAAGGCATCTTCTAGTTCTAAACTTTTAATTTTCAAAAATTCTCATGTTTTGTATTAGGACAAAACCATGACCTTTTGAGGTTCTTCATCCCAAGGGAACCTCACAGCACATGTGTTCACAGCAGCCTTCAGGGATGCATCAAAGCAGAGTTAAACATGGTCTCCTACTTAAGTACTCCCATCACCAGATTACCATGAAGTCTTACTTGCTCTCCATCCCAAAAAATCTAGTCTGGACATAAGAAACCTTACTGAACAGGCAGTCTTGAGAAAGACCAATCCTCCTTGACAAGGTTTTGACTCATCTACATTTTCTGATAGGAAAAAAAGTTATAGCCAAAGAGAAGATTAACTGTCCAGCTCCTAAGTTCCTACAAGTTGCCACAGGTCAGACCTATCTGGAGTGTGACCTTTCACATTACATGGGGAACAGGCAGTGTAAGGAAGCAAAGGTGACCACGACACCAAAGGGAATGTGAAATTATGGACTGAAGTTACTGTATTGGCTACAAACAGAAGACTGGCTTAATACGTGTCCCTGGTTTTTACTGTGGAGCCTGCATGGTGTCATTTGTAGACAGACCTTCCTGGTGAGATCAAGGGTCACCCACCTCCTCTAGGAAATTATTTGGTTATTCCCGTGTGCCATGGCACATCCCAAAAAGCCAGCACACTCCTTGCAGATGTGCGGCACAGTGTTGCTGTACCGGTGCGCTCGCCGAGCACGGCCGGGCTGTGGGGACGCTCCCTCCTGCACTGAGGAAAAGGTGATGCATGGGAGTCAAACCTGCTACCTCAACTGTTTGCTGTCTCTGAGAAAAATGACTCAGAGTGAATATGTATTGAAAAAATGTTTTCTTAAGTCACGAGAGAAACCAAGTCAGAGAAAGCTGAAAGATGAACTTCAAAACTTGACGTGTTTTCAGGCAAAGTCTCAGCGAGATGGATGACAGACATAAATAAGCACAGACAGATAGAGTAGGCAGTTCACAACATGAATCTCAGAACCACCAATACTCACATACTTTACAGTCATAGCAATTTATGAGTCCCATTCAGCTGTTCTTGCAACAGGTGATTTCAGCTGAGTTTGAGCTCAGCTCACAAGCCTTTGAGCATGAGATTTCTGTTGTTGTTGGGCTTGCGGGATGATTTTTGTAGTTTTTAATGTCAAGCTTCTTCAGTAACTTCTTTTTCCTAAGCTTTCCTGGTAATTAGCCCTAATCAGTATTCAAGTGCTAATCTGTAAGGCTATCTGCTGACTTAAAGGAAGGGAACACCTCACTAATAGCTCCAGTGTTTCCCTCTGCCTGCAGAAACAACCCCGATAAGGACAGAGACTCCAGCCATCTCCAAAGAGACAGAGCCACAAAGGGCCCTTCTGATCGCTGCTGGCATCTGGCCTTCCCCTTATTAGCACATTAAAGCTGCTCTGTCCATCCCATAAGAGCCACTCTGTCCATTCCTCCCGCTTTCTCTATGGAGCCATTTACGGTGCTGCTCCTTTGAAACCCCCCTAGTTCAAGAGGCAGTAACCCCTTCCCAAAGCCCACAGCACAGCCAGTGTCAAAAATTCCCACTTACAGACAGGCACCCAGTAAGTACCGGCATTTGGAATGTCATAGGTAGACAGAAGACACCCACATATCCTGCCTTGCCGAATTGCCCCTCCTAGGGAAAGTCTTTTCCCAATCAGTACGGGGGCTGTTGGGTTTGGATTACAGTGCACTTACCATTATCACATCACTTCAAAGAATCCCTACTTCAGAACAGGACCAGCAAGGCTTGTATCTCCTAAAGTGTAAATTCTCAGGAGCAAAAGCAAGGCACGAGGGACAAAGCTTTCCAATCCTGGCTTCTAAACCTGTTAGGAAATGACACGCAGACACTCTGAAACCAAACTTGGACAGATTTCCAGTGCATGCTACATCAACAACGTGGAAGTTTTTTGTACTTTAGCTGATCTTCGCTCTCAAATCAAAGCATTTTGAATGTACTATGGCATGCCAATAAATAAGTGTGCATTTGCTGAAATAAGTTGTTTGGAGAAGGGGAAGGGCATATTTTTCTCCCATTTTACAGGTATTTCCCTTATGCCCCCAAATTATTGGGAACACAGCTAATTTGCAGAAGTCATTTGCTTACAAAATGGTGATTAAAAGTGAACTAACGAGGAAAGGAAAGAGTGGACAATGTTTCATCACTTCATTTCTTTATCCTCTGCCAGGATGCTTTCCTACGGGCAGATATGACCTTCCCACTTCCTCGACTAGAAAGAATAATGCTAACAGGCACAAGAAAGCCAACCTAGTTGCTTTATCTATGCTCTGATCTCATTTTCTTTGACTTACTTCAGAATGGTATAAATATTTTTACCTAAAAGGAGAACTGTGGCTATCCGAATTGAGCTCAGGCTCATTTTTCTACAGTCACTGTTATTCTGGGTGGACTTTGAGGAGCTATTTGTACTTTTTAAGAATAAAAATCCCAAAGGAAGCAAATTCTTTTGTTTTGAAGAAGAAAGTGAAGCAACTGAAGGTCATGAATACTCACTCCTTTTTTGGATTCAAAAATGATATGTTTGATCCTTGACTTGCTTTTCATTAAGGAAAAATGCCATAAATTATTTGGTTGGTTTGCCTCTCTGATCAGTCAACTGAAAGACGTTTTTGCTTTGGGGCAATGAAACACATTGTCTCACTTTTATTATTATTCAGCTCCAAGTTCTTTTTAGTACATAAAATCCCTATGTCTGATTTATTATGCAGGTGCACGGTATTAGAAAGAAAACCACATTGAGTTATAGCTTTTGATACTTGCAGAGCCATTTAAACAGCTCCCATCTCTGAAGAGTTAGTAGCTTTGACACACAGTTCAAGTTCAAAGTTAGTCAGCTAGTGGGCCAAACTCTTCCTCAACTCCAGTATCAGGGATTAATTGGGCCAGTAACATACTAAAAAATCGAACTATTTACTCAGACTGCACCCAAACAGACAAGCTTTCCTTCAAAAAGAATCTAAATTGCTTTTCCTCAGGTAATTTTGCTCAATAAATCACTGCCTAGTTTAATGAATTATACTTATCAGGAACATTTTTTTCTTCCTCCTCCTAAGACAGGAATTAGACCTTGCAGTGGCTTTATGCACAAGGCTGAAATTTATTTGATAAAAGTAAATAAGTGAGCAAAGAAGCAGAGAAAGTCACACTGCTCCATAGACAGCTTTTGCAATTCACTAGTGCGGAGAACATAACTACAAAGCTATTTAAGAGATGAGATGGGACTGAATGGCTGAAATAACTCTTACCCTGTTTTCTGATTCAAGTTGAGTATGTCTCTAATATTCTGATATGATTTTTAAGAAACTTCTGAGAAATACAAAGTGCTGTTCAGCAACTGCCAGCAAGAAGAAGCCCATGAAGACAACCTTGAAACAGCAAGATAAGGCACAGCTAGACTTTATAGCTAGTATTCCTTAAGGAAGCACTAAGAGATAGAAGTGGGTAAACCCAGAAAAATGCATATGCCATCCAGCATTCTAAAAAAGTCCTTGTCAAGGAAAGCAATACAATAGCAGTGCCTTATACATTTCTCTGGAGACCTGAGTTCATTGACACGGCTATGGTATTTTTGTTTCCAGGAATAATCTCATTTACTTAGCTAAAATAACTTTGTCATAGTATCTAAAGATATTAAATAATTTTGCTTGTGGAAACTTTGTTTTCCCTCCCTGTCCTGCTGCCCATGACTACAGAGATAATGTTCGTGTATAAGCAGGTATCTCACTTGTTGGCTCTCATTTAGAGACAATTTGCAAGAATCCCCCAAAGAAATTACTTGGCAACCTGCTCCCCCTGTGTTTCAGCAATGTTTATCGTCTGTCCAGTTCCTCTCAAGAGGTGATAGACTTCCCAACCTAAGATCAACCTGTAAATTAGTTCAAAAGGTTTCAGGTGCCACAGGTAGCATCTGCCAGGTGAGTCTCTGCCCTTCAGATAACCCAGGGAGTGGAAGAAAGGGAGACAAGCCACCTCTTGTGCTGGAATACAGCCAGATGGAGCGAGCTGAGACCCACCAACAGGTATCTCTGAAATACCTAGGTGCTGGGGCAGAGGCATGGAGAACCACAGAGCTTCAACCACACGATTTATTTTCTATCTTCCCACTAGAGGTGGGAGTCAGTGAGGAGCAGGTGAGTCACTGCTTATTAAGTGGTCCTCTACAAAGGAAATAGAGTTGGTGGAGTCCAATTTTGGCTTCACAGAACTTTGGGGAAGCAAGCAATCAAGCAATCAAGCAGCCATCATTATTCTTGCTCTCCTCTGCAACATAGCAGGGCAGGGTCAGTCAGGGTCACCTGCTCAGCAAATGTCACAAGGAAGGTACGAGACAGGGCCCTGCAGATGGGATTTATGGACCATGGGTGTGAGTCACAGGTCCAGGAACATATCTGCAGTATGTAATCACCAGAACACTTCCCCCTAATGCAACAGCAACTCAGAGCCATCCTCTCCCAACTAAGAGCCATAGAATCATTAAGGTTGGAAAAGACCTTCAAGACCCTTGAGTCCAACCATTAACCCAGCACTGCCAGGTCCACTATTAAACCATGTGCCTAAGCACCACAACTACTTGGAGGAAAAGAGCAAGTTTGATCCTGTTGCAGTAGGTCCTGTTCACCATCACTGGCAGCCCAGAATTTATATACAAACTATTCCAGTAAATCCCATAATTTTGTTGAGCATCTCCAGTCCTTCATAATTCTAACCATTCACTTCTGTGTTTTAATTTGCTTTCTTGTTACAGACAATTTTTTTCAGACTGCAGTGTTTGCTGTGGTCACTGAAATAGATTTTTACAGGCAATCAGTTCTGCTTTCAGTGCGTTCTCTCCGAAATACCCTTCAGAGTTTGTTCCAGTGTTTCTCTATTACCTCGGGATCTACTGAGTGAACAGAGAGGAGAGGTTGGAAGGTGAAGCTAAAATAAGCTTCCATAGCTTGTAAAACAATTTTAATTTGTTTGAATTGTTTAATTTTAATTCCTGAATTGCCATGGAAGGCAATTCAGGAATCAGCAAGTGCCTGGGTAACCGAACTGCTACAAAGAAAGTGAGAAAGAAACAATGATCAGTTTCTGCCAGTGTCTGTCTCCTTTCTCCTGCTGTCTTTTTTCCTCCTTGACCACAGCAGAGTCTGTCCCCTCCCTGGGCACAGACTTCTTAGCAGGGCCTCTTGTGACAGGACAAGGGTTTTCAATTAAAAGATTAGATATAAGGAAGAAATTTTTTATGATGAGGTTGGTGAAACTCTGGAAAAGGCTGCCCAGAAATGTGGTAGATGCTTCAACCCAAGAAACATTCAAGGTCAGGTTGGATGTGACTCTGAACAACTTGATCTAGTTGAAGATGTTCCTGCTAAATGCAGCAGGGCTTGGATTAGGTGACCTTTAAAGGTCCCTTCCAACCCAAAACATTCTATGATTCCACCAGCCATAAGCAGGTTCCTGGCAGTCCCAGCTGTTGTCAGCCTTTTTATTTCGATGTCTGCCTGAAGATCCCCTACTTTGTCTAGCAGAAAACAGAAGCACAATGAGTCGGTCAGGAACCTTTCACTTATGGGTCTCAAGCAAATGGTGCCCATGAAGTATAGATAGCACAGAGAAAGTGTTACCCTCTTCCAAGAGAAAAACAACTGGAAAAGACAATGTTTGGTTTGTTCTGGTCTCCTACTTCTTTAGGGATATGGCATACATATTTCTTTCTTTCCCACATGTATTTGCATGCTATTGTTCCCATAGAAGATGAAAATATAAACATTGTGTTAGCATTCATTTCACTGTATCTACAGAAGTACAGATGAAACATGTGATGTTACATGGAGACATTAGATCCCATGAAAAGTTGAAGGAAACTTAAGGAAATCTAACTTGTGCAAAATTTCCATTGATACACAATGTGGGATTGGCTAATAATTAAAACATCTCAGTAACAAGTCTTCTCCATAAATCACATATATTTGGAAAAAATTTACTCTTATTTCATGTTTGAGGAGGAGATAAGAACATAACCACAAAAAAGTGACTGACTCCTGTTCCTTAGGGTGCTCTTCTGGGCTATGGGAGATCTAATTTCTAGATTCAAGTTTATGAATCAGAACAGATTTGAACTGTGGTCACCAGAGCAAATTTCTACCTTTTCCCCCTTTAAAAAAGAAAAAAAAAAGAAATAAGCCAACAAAACAAACAAAACCAACAAAACAATACAAAAACCCACCACAACCTAGGTATTCTCATTCCAATCATACAACCATATATAAAGAACAATAAATACTGACTCTTTATCTACAGCTCAGTCATATACATGCATAAGCATGGTAACTGCTTAAACTGTACAAATTAATCCAACACCTCCTAGCCATGAAGACCATGGTCAATTTGATGAATCCCCAGAGGTCATTACTACCACCCTTGCACAGGAGAGCCCATTGCCTTTGTATCTGATCTCTTCACCACATCTTCATATTTCTCCTGGTGTCCCTGAAGAAAGACATCTTTTCTCTAGTGTCTTGTTTCAGGACTGACACACACCTCAGGATGACCAAGCAGAAGGAGAGTGGGATCTTGCAAGCACAGGACGCGTAAGATGAATCGGATAGTCGGGTTGAGGAATTGAGTCAATCGTACTATACTGAGAGGTGCAAAATGCATGTGTACAAGAAAATGTGGAATTGAGTTGAAGCAGCTCTTACTTGTTTCAACTTCTTTTCAACCCTTGTCATGCTCAAATAACAAAAGATAAATATTTCCTCTGCTACTGAAGCTTTGGAGAATCCTCCTAGAATGGTAACAGTTAATTGCATGCGTGTAATAGGGATATTCTGAGAGCAAATAGCTTCACGTATTTTTAACAATGTAACACTTGTAGGAATTGTAATTCTCTAATATTTAAAGCTTGTAAGGGTCAACGACCTTCATCTTCAAACCTAATACATCCATTTAAAAGAGCTGGGTTCAGTAGCTCGTCCATGTTACACGAATCTGAAACTAAAGCCGGGACAATGAGGCCAACGCTGGTACGCACCATCCCATTGCTGCAAATGCTCTGTTTAGCACGTAAGAGTCATCAGGCAGAAGTGATGGCTCCAGCTGGCTTTTCAGACAGGAGCTCCTTCTGGAGAAGAGCAACCAGTTAGGCACTGGATGGACTCTGTTTTGTAGTAAAACCCTCTGCCCTAATCAAATGCAGTGCGAAAGAAACAACCGGCAGAGAGGGGAGCGTAAAGGATTAACTAAGATGGTTCCAGCGTTTTCTTGTGCCTTCGGTGAAATAATTTACTCCGAGTACCCTGCAGTTTTCCCATCTTTGCACTGACCACTCTAAGCCACACGCGAACCGAGCGGCTCGCCTCTCTCCAGCAGCCCCAGCGTGCTGCTCCCGGGGCACGAGAGCTGCTCGGAACCGGGCAAAGATCCCACACGACGCCACCCGGCACCCCGGAGCATCAGGCCGCG
>VXAD01001115.1:2448474-2523116 GCA_013399195.1 Dicrurus megarhynchus
CCCGCGGGGCCAGCGCGCCGGGACCCCGGGGCTGCGGGCGGGGTCGGTCCCGCGGGGTCCCGCCCGCCCCGCGAGCTGTGCCGGCCTCCAGCTGAGCTCCGCGCTGGGGGCGAGGGGGGAGCCGCGCCGGCGGAGCCCCGATATTCGCCCCGTTAAATGCCCATCGGTTTTCATTGGGGTGTTTAGTCTTCTTTTTGGGGTGGTCTTTTTGGGGGTGTTAAGTTGTCTTTTTGTGTTGGGGATGCCTACAGCTGGGCGGCACGGCACTTCCCAGCTGGCCGGTGCTGTGTGAACACCCGGGAGCTGCCGAACACTTGTCCTCTGAAACGCGGCATGGCCGGTGTCGTCTTCAGCGACCTGGGAAAAGTGTAAAGAAAAAATCGCCTCTGAACAACGCCCTGGCTTTTACACTGCCGGAGGCACGTAAGGGACTGAGGGAGGCTTGGCAGTCGCTGTAAAGTTCAGAGATCCATACATTTTTCATAGAGACAGTGCACTTGAAGTTCATGCCTGGGCGAGGCTTGTTATAGTGTTCAAATACTGGGAGACTCCCCAAAGAGAAATGGGATGAACGTGGGTTCAATATTTCTTACTCTAAAGATAAAGATATTTCACTTCAAAAATTGAATTAGGCTCAGAGGAGGTGTCTTTTTAATCGATCATGTCTCTCTGAAACATATTTTGATGATAATTTTGCTAAGTCCTGTAAGTTAGATACATTTGATATTTCACCTTCTTCATTCTATTGTTCCCCTCTACTTATTTTTGTCAAGGATTCTTTCCGTATATTTCTGTTTGTGTGAACCTTACACAAAGCTGTGGAGATGAGATGAACATTCATGATAAGCAGGGAAATATGGTTGTAAAGCCATGCACTGTCCCCCAGGGAAATCAGATAGATGTGATACTCGAAATTACATTTGCCTTTTTTTTTTTTAATTTCTAGATTTCAGGTCGGTAATGTCTGTTTGTAGGAACTCTTCCTTTTGCCAATATCAATGTTTAATATGTCGGTTTACTCTGAGTACCTCAGCAGCCTCTGTCTAACAGGTCTTCAGATGAGATCCGGTGGAGCATGTTGCTTTACCAGAGGAATGCTTTTGAAGATGGGGCTCGCTCACTCGAAATCCTGTAAAGTTCATTCTCTGTTCTGGGCAAAAAGCCAGCTGTTTTCAGCGCGAGCCGAACCTCAGTTGAATCGGATTATGCTAGTAAGAGATTCTCCTCTCTCCTATTCCCCCCATGGCAACCACATGTTTCCGTAAGTGGAGAGAAGATGAGGTTCATTCTCTCTGGCAGCTCTTGGAAGTGGAAGGGACAGAGGCTCGGAAGCTGCGGTGCCTGCAGCCGGGCGGTACAAGGTTAGCTGCGGGGCTGGCAGCCCGGTGCAGCCATCCGTGCTGAGAGCCGGCACCGCCCGGGTCCAGCTGTAGCATCCCCCGACTCGCACACTCATCTGTGTCCTGCGTACCTCTAGCACCTGTTTGTTACCGTTTCCAGGCCCTTTGTTAAACAGGCTGTTTCTTCAAACTGCGGCTGATGAGTATTCTGGAAGTGCTCACTGTGACGGTGGGAGAGGGTTTAGGTCAGAGATTTGTTTGCTTCTGAGTGCTCAGTGGCCATTTCAGACTAATCCGACAGCTGAGCGGATCAGAACGACACTGTTTGTGTAACTTTATTCCCGCTGATTAAACCAAATGAATGCATACCTGATGTCCAATTTGGGATCTGCCGATAAACGGGGGGGCTGTAGGGAGGTCCTATCCTCAGAGCAGCCCCCTTATTTGGCAGCCCCCTTTTTGACGATGCAGAGAAAAACTGTAGGTCTGTGCAGACAACCCTGCTGTCATCGTGACACATGGATTTCTTGCACATGCAGGTCCATCATAAATACAATGCCAAACTTTTGCTGTGTCCAATGAAATTGTTTCCAATTACTTTTCACTTTGTCTCACTACCACACCACACAAGTAGCATTACACTGTCCCATGGCCTCATGCTTTTAGTATTGCAGCTTAGCCATGCAGGGTTTTTTCTATGATTAGACAAAATTACTGGGAGGAGCAATTATACAGGATACATTCTGTTCAGTAATATCAGCAGTGGACTGCATCATACCTTCAGCACGGACTGATTGAGAGCAGCATTTTTTAACATTTTAACAATTGCTCAAGATGCTGTTCCTGTGGCTCAGTATCGCTCACAGTCCTAGCTCTCCTGGCCTGATTTCAAACAAAGTGCTAAGCATGCTCAGCTCCCTTGTAACTGTTACTTCCCGTGTTGACATTCAACTATGGCATGTCTGGCATTTTCATTAACGTAACACCCAACTGGAGTAGTTTTACCAGAATATAAGCATAGAATCTGTATAATTGTGAAAATTTATTTTCTGTTAAGCATTTCACCTCCCAGGTGAACATGCTAGAGGTTAGTCTGATGACTCCTTTTTGTCGTTTACTCTGAAGAAACAATTTACCTTCTAGCATTGAATCTGATTTTTAAGTGTAGGTTTTCCGATATTGTCACGTGAGTTTAAACCCAGACTCTCAAAGGCACTGAACTGTCTCAGACTTTTTGCTCTCCAACAGTCTCCATGAATAAAAGGAAAAAACTCTCCATGGCCACAGGGGTTCACAGGGGACCAAATCCTTTCAACTTTTGTGTTTCTGTCAATAAAGGTATACAGAGCTGTTGTAACAGCAACCTCAGCCACTGCCTAACACACTGCCCAGGGGCCTGGCCTAAGCCTCAATCCTCATGCCTGAAGCACAATCCTTAAGCTAGATGAAGAAGTCCTCTCCTGGGGCTCAGATCTTGTAGCTGTGCTCTGATCCTGCTTGAGACCTGGAAGGACCTGTGGAGGGACCAGAGGCTAACCAGTACAGAGGGACAACACAGTACCAGTAACACTTGTAAGTAGGGCCACAGTGCTAACAAAGAAGAAATTTTTATAAAGGGATGTGCTTACACCTCCAAGTAGGTAGAACAGTCTCCCTGGATGTGAGGACTTGGGCTCTCACCTCAGATTAGCCAAATTTTAGAGATTTTAAACTCAGTCTTTTCTTTTCCAGCTGAGTCTCCTGGAAATGCTGAAATTGCTTTTTCTTGGTTCCCAGCTCCAAGAATAGAACCCCAAATTCACTGGTTGCCATTCTGTGGAACAGCTCTGGGTGTTGTACTCTCAAGGCTGTTTGTCTTGCTGTCGGGATTCAGTCAGACAAACCAGACTCTTCCATCACATTTTTTCAAGGGTGGGAAAACTGAGGTACTGAAGCAGCTCTAGCCAAGACAGGATGTGCCCTGTCATTTCTCAATCAACCACCAAGGATGCCAAGAGGAAGAATCTTAATCTCTTTTTCATCCCTCTGAAATACTATTATATATTTGTTGTTTGATTTATTTAGAATATATAAATTTTATGTGATATAATAAATTTTAATACTTGATATAACATTTTGTTTATCTTGAACCTTTTTATTTTATAAAAACATTGCTTGATTATAACTAAGAAATCAAATATTACTTTTTTTTCTTTATTTCTGAAATGAAACAGTTGCAGCTAGAGGGAATGAGATCTTTCATTAACACACTCTGCTGCAACACCAGATGGATCAACATTAGCTCAGAGCTGCTATTCATCGCACTTGTTCCTGCATGGTGCTCCACAGAAGGGTTATCTGTGTTTGTGGTGGGTTTGGGTTGAGCACCATCCTAAAGCTGTAGTGCTTCTGTCTGGCTTATTTGAAAGAAGCCCAGGCACCTCTACAGACAGAGCTGCATGGGGAAATGGTGACAGCCTTTGTTATGTTGCTTTTGGGGGACAAGCAACAGCCATGGAGGCAAAGTGTTGGTGTACACAAAAGCCCTTTGCTGAAAATCCTTCCAAGCCTCTTCTTGGACAGAGTTTATTAGGAGAGTCCAACTATTCCAAGCACCTTCCAACACATGTGAGAAAGATTCACAGAAGTGACAGGTTTCCATCATGGACAGTTGACTATGACAAAGAAAAGGAAAGGCAGAGCATAGCAGCACAACCTTCATGTTATTCCTCAGTTTCCATGCGCCAGTGTCCCATTTCGGCACTATTGTTGCCACTGTTACAGATAATCATGGCCTCACAAGACAACTTCCTGGGAGGCGAGAAGTCATCAGTCGTGAATGATGAGCGTAGCATGTCTGTTCATACACGTTAGTGGATGAACATCTATGGAAAGGCAACGTAGCTGTGGGGAATATCAGTACACAGCCTGTGTACAGTTCCCAGTTCTCATGAAACAAGAGGAAAGGAGCATGGAGGCACAGGCAGAGCTGCGCTCCCCGCTGGTTCTCACTTCCTTGCCTTGCATGCAATGTGAGCCACCCCACCTGCATCGCAGAGAGAGTGAGGAAGGTTGTGGGTGGCAATGCCTATTATTCACATCCATCATAAAAATACTTTATATTTTTCATTAGTTGCAGGAGGGAATATAACAACTGACTAATAATTTTCGTTCTTGTAGGGGAATATTCACACACACGCACAGAGACAGGGAGAATTGCATTGCAATACCTTTGGAGCCTGAGACCAAGCAGCTGCATCCATATAAAAAAGATAGATTATACAATACAGAAAAGGTAAAATTAAATAGAATTTATTCATTTCCATCACCCTGGGTGAGCAGCAAAGGCACAATAAAAAGTACAATAAATAATCTGCGAATGCCTGAGCTTACAATAGTACAAGGTTCACAAGCAGTTCAGAAGCAGAACATCTGGAATAGCTCAGTTTCTCTGGAGGAGAATGGGGAGAGCTCCTGCCTCACATGTGATTGCCTCTTCTTTGAGATTTCCTTGCTTCACTGCTGCAGCAATCATTTCAGCACGTTGTCATAGCTGTGCAATCACCGGCAGCTTTTTGACAGTTGCAGACGTTTACCTACTTGTCCTCTTCCAAATTTGCATAAACATAAATGAATCCTGCAGAGATTAATTAAGAACAGTATTAACTTCCCTGCTTTGCTTGTAGCATAGGTCACTCACAGACTCAAAACCTCAGACTGGAAAGAGAGCTGAATCTCTAAAGCAACAGCTCATCAGCTCATCAGCTCAGGAAGCTGCGGGGAGGCAGACTGTTATTTCCCTTGCTGATATTCAGTACTGAAAAAGCAAGCGGGAAGAAGTCCCTAACCTGGTAGCAAAAGAGAAATGAACTTACAATAAATCGTGTGTTGCTGGTTTTGTGCAGTTCAATAGCATTTTCAATCTACTTGTTCTTTTCAATAAACCACATTAAAATTACTTTTATTTGTTTTATTGTGTGATTCCTGTCCTTCCTCATTGCATTATTAAATGTTAGCCCACAGCATGCCCTGATTTAAGTGTCTCTACTTGTCCAGAAATAACAAGTTTTTTAAATAATCCTATTCTTCTATAGAAAAACAATAACTCCTTTCAACCTGTTACTGTTCAGCAATCAGAAAATGTGATACACAGATAAGAAAAATCAAACCAATTCCTTTTGATATTGAGGAAGCAAGTCTTGAAAAGTCCATTCAGGATGGAATATAATGACAATCTAATATTGCTTTATTTCCTTACTTATCTGTGCTTAATAGAAAACTCTCCAATCCTGCAGGATCTTCTCTGCCTGGTGGACTCAGGGAGCAGGTTGGAGGCATGCTTTGACACACAACTTGGGAAACATTTTTGGAAATGACACACCTCACAGCAGAGGTGGTTTATTAGTCCATTTGCAAGCCAGATAATTTAACAATCTGTCAAGGAGAGGCCTGGGTTTCTAAGAGTGAAGTTGCCCTTGGACTGAGAGGCATTTCACTGCCCTGGTTTTAGCACACCATCTCCACGTAGCAATAGTTCAGTGGAATGTAGAGGCCTGTGATGTACATGAGATCCCATAAAGTGATCTCGAGGTCCTCCTGGCCACGCCCTCTCTGGGTAAGCAATGTCCAAATAAGCACTCAAGGTGAGAGGCAAGAGATGTAGAATGACAGAATCATTTCAGTTGGAAAGGACCTTGAAGATCCCAAGTTCAACCGTTGCCTCAGCGCTGCCAAGGCCACCACTAAACCATGGCCTCAAGCGCCACATGTACATGTCTTTTAAATGCCTCCAGGGCTGGTGACTCAACCATTTCCCTGGGCAATCTCTTGCAATTCTGAACAGCCCTTTCAGTGATGAAATCTTTTTTAATATCCAATCTAAATCACCCCTCATGCAACTTGTCCGGTCAGCCTGTTGCTTATTATGTGTGAGAAAAGATCAGCCCCCGCCTTGCTACAACCTCCTTTCAGGCAGCTATAGACAGCAATAAGGTCCCTCCTGAGCCTCCTATTGTCCAAGCTAAACAACCCCAGCTCCCTTGGTTGTTCCTTGCAAGACTTGTTCTCCAGGCCCTTCACCAGCTCCATTGCCCTTCTCTGGTCATGCTCCAGCACCTCAATGTCACTCTCTTTTAGTGAGGGGCCGAGAACTGAACACAGAATTCAAGGTGTGGCCGAGTACAGGGGGACAATCACTGGTCCTGCTGACCACACTATTTCTGATACAGGCCAGGACTGCCAGATTCCAGGGCAAAGTGACACAGCAGTTTTGCTGGACAAGAATTCCATTTGGAAAAAGGATTTCAACATTTAAAGCAAATCACCTCAGGAGAAAAATGAGAGTTCATTTTGTAAGGGAGAAAAGCCATTAGATGGACTGTGGAGAAATTAAAGGGGCTTCCCAAACAGTAAATGTGTTAACCTCTAGAGAAAACCAACCATACATATTGTATGCCTTAGTGGTATTGTAATACATCTCATTGACAGACTTTTGTCCTAGTTAATAACACCAGAGGCCTTTGGGTTTCTAATTATTGCTGTCATATCTCCCATAGGGAAACAAAATGATAGGGCTGAAACCTAAATTAAACCCACTGGAGATGCAAGCAAGATCCCAGGGAGTGAAGCCCCAGCCCTGACCGAGGGCGAGTGCAGTGTGGTCCTCCCTCTTCCCCCGGGGCCATGGGGAGACAGGTCCAGCTGAGGAAAGGCTGCAGAAGACAGGAGCAGAAGGGTTGTGTTTCAAGCAGTGGTCCTGACAGTGGTGCAGGTTTAGCTTTTCCCTCTTCGTTTCACCTGTGCAGTCCGGGTATCTGAAATGATACTGCTGTGACCATGGCTGTGTCTTTGCTGGCTCTGCCTACCCTTCACCATCTGTTCAAATTTCTCATGTCTTCTCTCTCTGGCCTTGTGTACATCTAGTCCCACCTGCCTCAGCTCCCCTGCACAGTCCCACCTTCTCAGAGCTGATCCAAACATCTGTGACAGACAACACAGCAATATTTTAGTTAATTCTACAGGAGGAGAATGGCTGACCTTTGCACTGCCTTTCCTCCTTTCTATCATTTCTAACTTGCTGAGACTTCCCAGGACCGTCAGAATCCTGGTTACACCTTGAGGCTGCCCTAGAGTGTGGGAAATACAAGAACAAACATGCTCTTTTTCTAGCATGACAGTGCTCTAAAACCACTTTATTAACTCTGTCAAGTAATGGAACAGACTGCCCAGGATAGAAAGTCTCCGTCCTTGGAGGTTTTCAAGATCCAACTAGTGAAATCGCAAGACACCTGGTCTCACAGGAGATTGGACCAGAGTTTTTCTGTGCTCTCTTCCAAAGAAAGTTATCCTACAGCCCTATGGATAAGGATTTTAGTTGTGCCAAGTTATGTTTCAGCAGTATGTGTAACTGTCAGGTCAGAAAAATCCAGAAGGGGAAATAGATGGGAAGAGGAACCTTTTCACTACTTCTCATTTTATTAGGATAAAGTTACAGATAAACACAAAAGGATGAGGATCTATAAAGTTCCTTAGTCCCAGATGGCATTCTTCAAGAATGAAAATAAAATGTATGTAAATAAAGCAACAACAAAGTGCTTGACAAGTGCAAATTCTTAATTACTCAAATTTATTGGTAGGAATAGCAGAGATTCAGCTCTCTTGCCATATTGCTTGATGGACTGGAGAGAGGAGCACCTCTTGGAATTATTGCCTCAGAAAGATTCAATATGTATGTGACTGACTGGCTGTTTTAGTGTATCCATCAACAGGGGTAACAACTAATAAAACCAGATAAAAATCAGAATAGTTCCTTTGGAAGCAGTACTCTCTCAGGATATTTATTATTGGTTTCTATTGATTCTTTATATCTGGTACATTTTTGTGAAATGTCTTAATCTTTTAAAAATAAAGATTGATCTCCAGGTATTAACAAGTTCTCCTCTCGAAGTGTAAAGTGCCTTTCCATGTTAGCTTTTTTTCATGTGTCACTCTGTTTTGCAGGCCTTGTTGGCAAGACACAACTGCAATTCTGCAAGTGAATGAGAGGAGGGATTGTTGTTAAGCCAAGTCCAAAAGCTAGTGTGCTGAAGGAATTAAAGATGAAATACATAGCTTTTGGGGGCAAGAAAATCACACCTGCTAGTCACACTTTGCAAAGAGGTGAACTCTTTGGGTGATTAATGAAAGTTTCTGTCAGGTTGAAGGTTTTATTAAATTATTATTTATTATATTAGCTCTGAATTACTGAAATAGCAGCAGGAGACATGATTAACAGGACGACTCGTGCTTAGGAAGGTATCACCTAATGAAGTCATTATGTCAGCATCATCAGCAGTGTTTAAGATAAAGAAGGATACATGGAAAGTGGAATTATTTCCATGGCTAATCCTGATTGATTCCAGAGGTTAGATCTGATGATTAGAGAAGTCATGTCCCATGTAGAGTCTGAGAACATACTAATGGTTAATAAAGGATTATCTGAATGAACACTGAATTTTGAAAAGAGATACGGAAGCCAGGGCAAAAGCCCTGGACCAAATTCAGCTCTTTTTGCTGACTGGCATGTTAACTTCTCTTGAGTTGGTCCTTTTAACTTATTCTCAGAGCATGTTCAACTAGATCCCATGCTAAACAACTGATGCAGGACTTGGGTGGAAATTTTACTTGGTTTGAGACTTTTGCTGCAGGTGCATAAACTGCTCTGGCAAACACAAGTCTTCTGATTTCTACACCCATTTGTACCAAACTGCAGAGCTCAAGCCTCGCCCTGCTCTGCACTTAGGACAGAGAGCAGGGAAACAGGATGAATAATGCACTTGTCCTGGTGTACAAGCAGCCAGGATTTGCTTCTTCCTACACTGGGATTACTGAACATGCCTATCATATTCTGGAAAGTATTTAACTGCCATGCCAACAGAAGCAAGAGCTATCCTCAGTGATAAGAACTACTTAGCAGACAGATATAATTCTTGTGTAGAAGTAAAAGCAAGTAAATCCCACCATAATGTGCTCCTGTACATACTGTGAAATCCTTCTCAAGGAAGCACAGCCTGAGTAACAGAGTTTAAATCCAGTTGAGATGACTGGGACTGCTTTTCAGCTTTCGCTGACTCAGTAACCCAGCACAGGAGAACTGGAGACAAAGTACCAGAAGGGTAGTAGACACGCAAAATATTTCACAGCATCACTTGAAGACTGACTTGCACCCATTAAAATTTATTGCCTGACAACTAATTATGTAAACTACTTCCTACTGCCCTATGAAAAGCCTGCCAGATAATGCCAGCCTTTCTGCTTGCTGAGTCTTGCCCTTCCTTGGACAAGCGTAGACTGCATTTGCAGTTTGAGATTCAATTCCCTCCACCTCAACCTTTCCAAAGAATTTACCAGAAAGAAAAATGGGCAGCAAAGCTAATGTTACTGAAGGGGAGGTGTCCTTTCAAAGTCTGTGAAATGCACAAAGGCATTCCAAATTTTACATCCAAGTCTTCTAGTACAGAGTGGAAATCTATGACATAAAAAAACATAGCCCTCCTTGTGCTTGAATCCCTCTGGATTTGAGTCTGAGTTCTTTTGAAATTGCAAGGAAGAGCAGACGGGTTGATGCAAGATGCAGCCTCAGTGCTGTTGTCCAGGAGCAAAGAAACCACAGGTCCCCTGCAGCACAGCATCTGCCATTCAGTGAGTGTCAGCTGTTCAGATTGAAGAGAGGTGATTCTTCTGTTCTTCAAAATACCACAAGTGGTCAGTACAATAGCTGCACATGGGATATTTATTTACTCCAGATGAGGATCTCCTGTATCATAAAAATCTGCCATGTGTCCAAGCCACGTGTCATGGCAAGACAGCAACTTGTGCATTCACACTGAATCAAGAGTGTACAAAAGAGTGTACAAAAGCTGTACTGAAAAGCAATTAAAAGAATTTGGTGGATGAGAGGCTGGACATGACTGGGCAAGGTGCACTTGCGGCCCAGAAAGCCAACTGTGCCCTGGGCTGAATCAAAGGCAGTGTGGCCAGAAGGGTGATGGAGGTGATTCTGCTCCTCTGCTCTGCTCTGGGGAGACCCCACCTGAAGTGCTGCAAGCTGCTCTGGGGTCCCCAGCACAGGAAGGACATTGATCTGTTGGAACATTTCTGGAGGAGAGACACCAAGATGTTCAGGGGGATGGAGCACCTCTCATACAAGGAAAGGCTGAGGGAATTGGGTTTGTTCACCTTGGAAGAAAGACGGCTTGGGGTGACCTAACTGCAGCCTTCCAGTACCTGAAGGGAGCCTGCAAGAAAGATGGAGGGGACTTCTTACGAGAGCATGTAGCAACCGGAAAAGGGAGAATGGATTCAAACTAAAAAACAGATTGAGATTAGATATTACGAGGGGTTTTGCTGTGAGGGTGGGGAGGCACTGGAACAGGTTGCCCAGAGAAGTTGTGGGTGCCCCATCCCTGGAGGTGTTCAGGACCAGGTTGGATGGGGCCCTGAGCAACCTGGTCTAGGTGAAGGTGTCCCTGCCCATGTCAGTAGTGCTGGAACTAGATCATCTTCAAGGTCTCTTCCTACTCAAACCATTCTATGATTCTATGAATAATACCATAATTGGTTATGGTATTTTCACCAGCTGGACCAGCTGCTGGATTAGGAGTCCCTGTGGGTGACATATATCCCTGTATACGAGGATGAGTACAAGAGTCACTGACAGGAGTCATACTCCAGTATTTTGCTTAAAATAAAAGAATTGTACAAGTAAAATAAAAGCTATGTGCCTGTCTTTCCCAAGGGCCTGGACTTCAGACAGAGTGAGACACTGACTTCTTGCTTTGTAGACTATTTCAAGGCAGCAGTACCCAGAGGAAGTGTTTACACTGAGTAGCTGGACATGAGCTCTGGAGCTGTGTCCAATGGTAATGCAGCAGTAATCTGTGCACAGAGCAAGATAGAAATCTTGGTAGGCCCCTTACAAGCTGTAAGGTTATGTCACAGTAAGCACTGCAAGCAGCTGCAGTAGCTTTCTGAAAGGTCTGGAGGGTTTAATAGCTACAGTATAGCAACAAAACATACCCAGAAAATGTCAGCGTGACAATTTTGTAGGCTTTCAGCATAAAGCTTGGAGACCCCCTGGGCATACTCTGCAAGCCAAACCATATTTTTTTTTACAATCCCTACCACGTGCCTGAAGGTCAGCACTGCCGATGTTTCTGGCACAGAGAGCTCTTCAGGAATCTCTTGTGGTGTTTGGGGATGATTTTCAAGCAGGTGAAAAGGTTTTTTCAGCACAGGGTATTGCCTATGTACAGCAAAAATTAATGATGAGAAATGACAGCTAAATGGGATGGAAAATACAGGTTTACAACCATCACTGCTGTCCTGAAATTTTTCTACTCCCCAAACCCTGTCCAACTGTGTGTGTTTTGCCTATTTCTGTGCCTCTGTACCATCTTCTTTCCCTTCTTCCACCATTTCACTGCTTTTTGCAACACACAACATGGTATCAACAAGCTCCATTTGGCTCCTGCAAAGGAAGAAAACCTAAGCTTTGACTTTTTTCCTTTGCCTTGTAACATTGCCAGTCTGAGTGCACTGGTTAAAAAAGAATCATGATTGGCATTCATGGCAGGAGCAGAACTGATGCAAGATAAATCAATAGGAACACGGGCTAAACCAGCTTCAGTACATCTATCATAGTAATTTACCTAAGTTTAAATTAATTTAATTAAACTGACTCACTTTTCTGGTAGAGACAAGGCTTTACAGTGTGCCAACTTTAATCCATTGACTGGATTAAAATAATAAAAAAGGGGTGGCCGGTGACTTTCAGGTTCAAGATGATGAGTGACTGGTAGTGTCACAGAGAAGGAGCCATAAGAAGGTATCTGGATGTGCTCTTAAAAGAAGAAAATTAATCAGAATGAAGACATTTCCCTTAAAGTTCAGTGTTGTGTAGTAAACAGGGCCTGAATTGTTAACCCTGTGCATTATCAATATCCCTATAACCCTTGTCTCTGGTGGACAATCACCTCTTAGCAGAGCAAAAAGCCTTGCCTGCTGACAGAGAGAGCATAGCTGATCATTGCATATTAATAGCCAGCCACCTTACAAAGTAAAACTTTCTGGTTTAAATCGCTTTCCCCTTTAAACCACTTGTTTCTAGGGTAAGTCTCACCCCTGGTGAAGGTGAAATAACATAGCTGTGAGTTTTACTTTAAAATTTTTATCAGTTTGGGCACCTGGAGATCTAGTTCAGCTCAGATTATTAGTGAGAATTTCCTAAATTGCAGTTTGAGTCTCCTAAACTCTCTAGGCCAGCGTAGACTTTGCTGCCTCTTTGCAATACTGTCAAGTAGACTGTTATGTACAGTTACTGTACCATGGGATATTTTGGGACACAACACCAGAGATTTCTGGCTGAAATGCTCACAGGAGTGGTAGGCTATGAAGCCCTGCCCTTTTCATGGAGAACATTTTGTTTATGGCTGGGGTCATTTTTACCGAACCCAGTTTTGTAGAGCTTGTCAGTTGCAGTAAGATAAAGAACGACTTTACGTGAGAACTCTTCATCATCCTTCCTTTCCAGTTGGCAGATGACCTCCAAGCAAACATCATTTTCAAGCCCCTCCATTACAGTGAAGTTGACTTATTGTCATGTCATTATTGCTGGCAGCTGCTCTGCCTGCACTGTGACCACTCAGAGGCTCGTATCAGGCATTGGGGTGATGTTACCAACTTAAAATTTAGAAGGGTTGGGAATTTTGTGTACAGACCACATAATGATACAAACCTATTTGCTTTATTACTCCCCGGCTCCCAAAATAACATCTCTTTCTTCTCTAGTGCACAATCCACTTTGAAAGCACAGATAATTTGTATGAACCTGATGGAATATGTTACATGCATGTGGCTTCCCATTGCTTGTCTTCTCTTCCTTCCTTGCCCCAAAACCACGAGGGGAATTTAAGTGCCTTGATGACTGATGGTTTTTTTTAAACTAACTATTGATGATGGTTTACATGCAGTTTCTCATTCTGGGTGAGACTTAATTAATTAATTCAATTAATTTATTTCCCAGAAAAAAGAAAAAAACCAAACCTATTCTAAACTCAATGATAACAAGTCCTAAAATAATTTCAAAATCAGGGTTTTCTCCCTGAGAACATGTAAGATTTCACTTTAGCCCACAAATGTTCTCATACAACTACTTCTGTTTTTCTGATTGCTGATTTTGTTTGGTTCACTTATTCCTGTCTGGTTTCTGACTTTTTTTTCCCTCCAGAGTCTGTCTGACATCTAAGGAGCAAATCACAGCAAATAGCTCCTGTCTTGTCTAGCTAATTGCTACACTGACACTTTGAGCAACAGCAAAAGGAATAAGATAGGAATTTGAGCAACAATAATGTGAAATGCTTGGTAAAACAGGCACAAAAGGAAAAAAACAAGACTAGGAAAAACTGAAACCATCAGTGTTGCACTCAAGTCCCTCCTACCATGATTAATATTCCTTTCTCCTAGTAGCAAAACTGATCATCACAGTGCTTCCTCAGGACTGCCTGCTATCTTGTATGCCGCAAATCAGTACATTTTGTTAGTGTTAGTCTCCTTAATTACTGGCCACTACTATTGCAACAGTAGTGTGATGTATTTATCCATCCTCTTCTAGGAAACATTTCTCTTGCGTCCTATTTGCTTCTCCTGACCTTCTTGGCAATGTGCAGTTTAGGATAAAATGGTTTTGTCTGTCATAGCGAAGTCACATGTAACTGCTGCCAGCTTGAGTTCTGTGTGGAATGCATTTTAAAGGTTCACCAAGCTTTTGCCTTGATTGGCAAAAATGGAATGTTCACTCTGAGTGTTTTCCTTTTCAAGAAACAATCTTCAAGCATATTTAGAGCTCCATCTCTTATACCAATCTGGATATTTATGGCACAGGCTCAGATATTGGGACTCTTGGAATTAGCTAAGAAAATACATCTGGAGTGTTGTTCAGCTGGGCTCTAAAAGTTTAGACTGCAAACCCAAATCTGGGTATCCTGGAGCAGTAAGCTCAAGTGCATTGAAAAATTTGTTTTTAAATGAGGGAGGGGCTACTAAAAGTTGGACCATCATTTTGTGGCTTAGTAAAATAAGGTCCTTGGTGACAAAACCAGTCTGAAGTGTTGGTGGCCTCCCTTTCCTCTTCCTCACCACCCTGTCTCTTCCTACTGTTCCACTCAAACAGATTTCTGCTGAGGCACTGTTGTTCCCACAACACTGTGAATGTGATGAAGACCAGCTCCAAGAGTGTTTTTTGTTGGTCCTTTTTAAGCTGGGCCAGTTCTGTGCTAGGTTTGCATGAAGGTCGGGTGTGTGAGGAGAGCTGGGCAAGCGGTGGCAGTGGGCCAGCAGCCCCTTAGCACTGCTGATTGTTCTGCGGTGTGGAGACTTTGTGTCATGAAACCACAGCTGGGGAGAGGACTGCCAAAAGGCTGGGTGCCACTAGATTGCCAAGAGAGCCCCCATCACTTGTGGTTTTCAGAGTTCTACTCATTCAGTTGACACAGAGTGGCACCAAATTAAACATTTGAGTGTTAAGGTCAATTAAGTGACCTCATTTGCAGAAGTGTAGCTCCTACGTGTGTCACATTCAGGGTTAGAAGCCAAATTTCTGGAGTTACTTTCGTAACACATGAGGCCAGGTTTGCCTTCTTGCAGAACGACACCTGGCAGAATGGGGCTTTGTGCCTGCCTCAGGAAAATCCTGCCTGCTGGCTGAGGTTTGAGGAAGGAGATTATCTCTGCTTCCTCACCTGTAAAAAGATAATTACACTGCCCAGCTTTCTATAGAACCTTTGCATCTCCTGATAAAATATACCACAGAGAGGCTATACTACATGAATTATTCAAGCTAAATTAAATTAATGAAGACTGTGGAAACTCAGTTGCTTTTGTTTCTTTTTTTAATGTGCTAGGTTCAGATTCTGCAGTGCCCTTTGTGGTCTCAAAATATTCCAAAAGCAGAGCACTGCTAGCTCACAGCTCTGCTGAAAATATTTTCTTCATTGTCTGAAAATATATTAATTTAATTATTGACAAGTCCATTTGTGAGAGAGCTATTGAAGCGTGACCAGCTCACCACAGTGTTTTCTCTAACCATAGAATGCCACAGGGAGTGAAAAATGAAAAGTCAATGCAATCTCTGTGAGACAGCGAGATGGATTTATGAGGAATTACAGGCTGGTTTATAAGAAAAAAAATTATCATTTGGACAACAATGTAGGATTATAAGGACAGGTCTTGCAGTGTCCAGGAAGGACCTAGACAGAATATGTACAATGTCACCCCAGGATGCCTTAAATCCTCTGCACCAGTGCTTTTGGGTTAGCTGTGCTACCATCCCTGCTGTGTGCCTCTCTAAGATCCCCTCTCCCTTTCTCTCTCCCCAGGATGCCAGGAGATACCTCCTGCATGAAACTCGGCAATTCTCACCCCATAATTTGAGATGTGGGGCTCCCAGCACTCGTCTTCTGGTAGCCTGCAACAGCAGCTTAACTGAAGTAAAATTATTATTTATTTTGCCGAAAAGTTGCACAGCTCTTAGTAGAACAGATTTAAGAGAGGTGCCTTACACATTATATTTGTACTCATGCTTAATTTTCCTTGATGGAGCATAGGCAGACATGGCATTTTTCCCCAACATGGAGAACTGGAAGCTGGCTATCAGGCTTGCAGCCTGTTTCCCATGATTAATTTTTTTTTTTTCAAGCATATCTTTAGCCTGTCAGCTTTTCCTGGCTCGCATAATTCCCTGCCCTTTTTTGGAATCTTAGAGGTGTTAGGGGCTCCTGTGACAGCAGGCTTGGCTACTGGAGGAGTCTCCCAGCCTGTCTGGGTAGAGACAAGACATTGTTATCCTCACTCCTTTGAAGCTGAGTACCTGAGCCTGGCTTAACCAGGTCATTATTTTACTTTTCCTTGCTCAGATCTGTAAAAATCCCGTTATTGCCTGCTTTCAATTAATTCACTAATTCAGGCAAGCAGCGGTAGGAAATGTGGGGAGGGGGCAGGAGGAGCAATATAGCATTAATCAAAGGGCTGTGCACGCATTTTCCCAGTTTGCCTCACTTTGTTACCACAGAATTCCACGTGATCCTGAAAACAGGGATTCTTGCCTAGAGCCTATAATAAACAACCTGTCATCGCTGTGTGTCTGTTTATTTAAATTAACAAAGGGATAATTTCTGTCTGGCATGCAGCAGAGTGGAAAGGCAGGAGGGGAGCAGGCGTGGCCATGCCACCCACTTCCTGCTGCTTAGGCGAGGCTGGACTGAGTCCCAGTGCCCCCTAAACTGTGCCTGAGGCTCTGGACACAGCTTGGAGAAGGCCTCTGTCCTGGGGAAGGGCAGGGTTTTTGTGATTTGCTTCAGAGTACCTGCCTGTCTACCAGCCAGGCCAACAGGTTTATTTTTCCCAAAGGCAGATCTCAAACCCAGATCTCAGACCCAGACACACACTGCACTGCTGGAAGGGACAGAGGCAGGGAGCATCACGTGCTCAAGGTGAGGTTTTGGCAGCTGCCAAGAGCATCCACTGCTTCTGCATCACTGGCATGAAAATAGAGCTGAATGCAGCCCACCTAAATCTGAAGGGGAAGGATGAGGTTCAGGGAGACCCACCTATCTATTTTCACTGCCTTCTCCCCTTCCTTTTTGGGTGTGCTTCAGGTTAAAAGCAACTGTGGTTTGGAGTAACTTCACTGAAGCACTAGAAAGAGGCAGACTGCCAGGGGAGGACTGTCTTGTAGAGCCCAGCTCTGCTGTGTTTCCATGGCAGAGTAACACAGGGCTGTGGCCCAGGGGTAGTGGGACTCGAGGCTGTGCTGTGAAGAGGAGCCATGTCTTGCCCTGTAAAGGGCTTCACAGCATCTCCTCATGGGATACATCTTCTGTGTCTGAGGCCAGGCTGTGGCCTGACTCCCAGCACTCGGAGCCAGCTGTTAGCTACAAGGGTGCATGGGCTGTGGTGTGGCTCTGTAGCTGCTGAATGCCCACAGGGGAACTTTTAGATCAGGCTGCAAGTAGAGTGCACGCTTTCCTGTGGTCTGGTCCATGGTGGACATCTCTGGACCTGCCCAACACCTCAGCCACACACAGTGAACCAGATTTTGGGAAACACCATGATTTTTTTTCTTTTCCCCCCAAAATAAGTCCCAATCATTAGGAATGTGTCTACAAAACCCATTTGATATTTCAATTTTGTTGGGGTGAAATATGAACAAAGTGGTGAGTGCATAAGGATGTTCTTGGTTAACTACCTGGTGAGGTAAGGGTGTTTTTTACTCTCCTTGTTTCCCATGCAGTGAGCACAACAGAGTAAGTGAGTTCCTCACACTCATTATTTGATCACCAAAAATAGATTCCTGCATATTTCATCCACCAGAAAACTTGCAGAGGGATAAAAGACCTACTTTTCTTTTTTTTTTTTTTCCCCTGCCAGTTGTGCCTGAAGCAATGTCACACTCTGAGCAACTATTGGACAGCTTTCATACTTTCTCCTGCTTCACAAGGAGCTGGCTACACAGGTGTCAGGGCCCTGAGGGCACCAGGGGCCTTACTGCACCTGCCCAGCCTTTGCTGGATCTGCCTGGGGCCTGGAACCCCCTTTCAGCCCAGCCTGGGGTCCCACTGACACCACAGCAGTGCTGGCTCTGTGTTGGGGTCCCTCTGTGTTGGAATGTACATCGCAGCCTTGTCTCTTGTCCTGTCTCCTACCTCCCCTCCTTCAGCCCCTGACAGGAGCTCCTGGGTGGTCCTTGGCCCTTTTTCTTCACTTCCCATGCCAGGGACCATCGGTGGACTTTGTTACAGCCATTGTCTCTGCCCACCACAGCCAGAGCCTGTCAGCAGCACCCCCTGGGGAGGGCATGGCATGTGCTGGAATCACCCTCAGGAATCACCCAGCTCACGCCCCTTTGGGAAGAGCTGTCCATCACTGAGGAAACCAGCTCTGACAATACAAGGGTGGAAAAGTGATGGCAATGAACCACCTTCCTCTTGCAGTATTTCTGTGTGCCAGCAGTAAGGAGCATTACTGACTCTGTGCCAAGCAGACAGGAAACGTCTGCAGCCCGAGTCATGCGCTTTGCATGGGAGCGAAAGGGAAGGGATGGAGCTCAGACTCCAAGGTCTTCCTTTTAGAGCCATCTAAAAGTCTTTAAAGCACCCATTTAACTATCTGTAATTTTACTTGTATAGCTTACTAGGTCTCGTCTTGTGATCATGCCTGGTTCTTAGCAAATAAAAGGCTAACATACCCAGTCCTCTCAAGCCTTTCCTCACTTGGTACAGGCTTCATTCCCCTGACCATCCCAGACAATCCTCTCCAGTCTGTCAATCTCTCTCTCATACTGGGGGACACGGTGCTCCAGCCATGGCCTTGCAACTGCTCAGCCATGAGGAGATGCTGCTCCGCTCAGCCTGTGGTTTCCCTCTGTACAGCACAGCCCAGCCCAGCTGCCAACAAGTCTGGGTCAGCCAGGCCCAATGAGACATTCCTGTTTTCTCTGCCTGTTCACACCGTCCTCTGAACTGTTTCCAGATGATCCCATCTTTTCTGATGATGCCTAAAAATAACAGCAATGCCCACCTGTGGAGCAGACGTGCATCTCTGTGAGCTGATCACAAAATGGACACAAAGCTCAAAACCAGCTTGCAGAATACAAAGATAGTTATAGTGATGACAGATCTTGTGACAAGTCACCTCGTTGTTTCTCATTTTTTCCAAATATAGAAACACTGACATTTTTATCTTTTCTTTAGAAAAGAGTTGCATACCGTATGAACAGGAGAGCTGAAGCCAGCTGAACCTCCATACCTTTCTTACATTCTATTACTTGTCAAAATAGCATTTGGTAGAAGCAAGACTGTGACAGAACACAGGTTTTTATAAATATTGCCTAAACCGCGCCCCTAACTTTCTCTCCTTTCTTTCAGCCTCCTTTCTATTTCTTATTCTCTCCCTTTCATCATTGTAATTTCCTTCTGACTCTTTCTTTTATTTCTCAAAATCACTGGTCCTTCTGGTTAATTTAAACTTCTGAAATAGCTGTGAAAATCTTACTTTCCCAAAGAAAAAATAAAATGCTGACATCAGACAATAAATCACTTCTAAGAATACTACTACTAGTATTTCATAGTCAGCAGTAAAAGACAGACAAAGGACAAAAAGAAGTTAACTTTTTAAAAATTATTAATAGAAGCATGGTTTAAGAAAAATATAAACACACACATACACACACATATATATAAAAGAACAAGTGACTGCAAAATATCTTCTAACTGAGAAACAGATATCAGGAATATTAGATTCTTAGTCTAGTTCTTCTTTCTCCTCATATGAGTTAATTTTTTCTTCAAAAAGTGATTATCAAGCATGAAGCAGATATTCAATTTGTCTTCGACTGCCTGCAGTTTTCCCCACTGATATTGAATCAGGGAATATCCAGAAGAATAAATTGAGACTATGCATTGGAATGTGGGAAAACAGAGAGCAATTATGACTGAAATATTAGGACTTACGTTTTATATTTGCAAAATCTTGTATTTTCCAAGTTTTCCTCTGAGGTTGAGATTCTCGTGACTTAACCGTAGCCATGCAGGGCTGTCTCAGTTGCTGTAGAGTGTCACCAGTCCCCAGGTGCTGGTCCAAGCTGTGTGGCAGGTATTGTGCCATGGCTCTCAGCCTTGTGCAGATGTTTTGTGTGCCTGAAATGCATGAGTTCCTCTGTTCAGGCACTGCAATTGCAAAAATGTCAGTGACAGCCACGCAGACTCCCCGTGTCACAAAGGACTGATAAAGACCAGGAAACTTGCAGGCTTGTGTCTCTCAGCTTACTTTGTGTATCAGCAAATTACTTCAATAGTGCCATGAAGTGCAAAGGGAGATGGATGCATTAGGGATGAGCATGTGAAAGGCAGTCCCAGCAACTGTGCACAGCCAAGAACAGGTCCTAACCTCAGCCCAGTGCCCCTCTGAAGACGGGGAAGGTCACACTGTTCCTGCAGTAGCCTGAGTCGTGCCAGCCTGCTATGCACTACATGGAATCCCAGAGAAGCAGGTCAACACAACAAAGAAATGCAACCCAGATACCTTGTTTATCTGCCAGGGAGTGAGAAAAGATGCTGCTGTTGGTTTCAAATTAAAATGTTTTAGTACTCCATTGCTCTCTGGAGGGTTTATTGTATTCATCCATCACTATTGGTTAGCTACCTGCCCTGACATATATCGTGTGTGCTTTAGAAAGCTGAGATTCTTGGCATTTCCCAAATTCCTAACATTTAAAACTATCTGATCCCCCATGGGACATCTGGATTTGCAATGCTGTTGAGCAGTCACAAGTATTCCTCCTCAGCATTTCATGTAATGCTGAGAGGATGAGGTACCATAATGAAATGAAGTGTTAGCACACGTTAAGGAATCACAGGAAGATGGGGCTTTCTTGCCAGACACTTATCTGCTTGATTTTGGAATCCCACAACTTCAAAGAGACTGAGTAGGAATGACAAACTGGAAATACCCTTTCCTGTAAAAGGAAGGGACATACCTACGTTTCATAAATCATTTCAATCCAGATTGTGAATGCCATCAGAAACAAAGGGTGTGCAGTCTGTTAATTACAGATTAGGTTTACTGACACAACACTCTTAGCTGGGAATACTTACATCACTGACAGATTACTGCTGTCTTTAACAACATAATTTATCAGCTACAAGTTTTTGCTATAATCTGCCCAGCAGCTCTGTGTCCAGAGGTTTGCCTGCCTCACGTGGCTGCTTGTTGGATGAGTAACTCCGAAGTGGAAAGAAAGAAGAGGAGAAAGGGAATTTTCCAGGGATCTGCTCAAGAATGAATTTATTCATGATGCCAAACCTCACAGTAATCTGCCTTGTCCCCAGTGTGCCTTTACTCAGTTCAACTCAGGGTGTACGTGGAGCCCAACTAAGCCAGAGGAGGACTCTTGCCCTACCAAGTTCACCACCCTTGGTTTAGGCTGTTGTTTTCCTCAAACAACCTTTTTCCACAGAGGGGACCATAGCATCCACTATCAGAGAAACAGCACAATCCACTTTCTCTGGAAGAACCTCACAAAGAAAAAGCAAAATCCAGAGACCCATGGGCAGAGATGCATCTCACTCCTTGCCCATCTCAGTGAAGGCTAATGGAGCATGGCCACAAGTGGAAAGACATTATGGAGGCACCTTTGCTCTGTTTACAGTCTGGCAAACTTCGTTTTCCTTCCCTCTATGTAACTTCACTTGTGAGTTGTTAAATCTTCCTTGGCAGCTATGGGGGCTGAGGGTCAGGGGACAGAGGGCTCCTGGCACTTGAAGTGAGTGGATGGTGCATCCTGCCTAGGGGAGGGCTCGATGCTGAAGGCAGCCCGCCTTCCACAGCCCAGCATAGAAACGGACACAGCAGAAATTCATTCCACAGTGAAGAAGAAGGTCTGGGTACCAGAAATTTCAGCTTTACTTTGGCCAAAATTGTTCCTGTAGTTTTGCTGACTCACCTCCATACCATAGGATGCACACTGACAGTAGTGCCTGGGGCTGCCAGCCATGAAAATCTTACAATCTCAGAAGTTGCCTCCCAGGATAGAAAACTAGCATTTCTTCTGTTCAAAACACTATGTGACTACATTTAACAGTTTTATTTCCTTTGTCTTTGGCTTCTCTGAGTGTCTATAATACAGGATGGTAAACAAAGGCACCAATTTCTTTATACCAAGGCATTGTGCTGACAATACATTGCATTTATCTTCAGGCTTCACTGGGGTGCTTTGGGGATAACCAACCTCCTCCGTACTGCACCTTCTTTCTTTAGTTTTAACACACTTTGGAAATGATCAATGTGTCTTATTCCTCTCTCACTCTTTTTTTCTCCTCTTCTGAATGTGCAACCCTCTTTTTTCCTTTTTTATTATTTTGCATTTGTCTCTTGAGAAGGTAAAAAAATCCATGGACTGGTGAAGCATGAGGTTCTTTTTTGAACAGTTTTGAGAGGTGAGTATGACATAAGTGAAATAATTACTTTCTCAAGTAAAATTGGCTCAGTTCTGTCTGATTACTTTTTTGAAGCTACATTTCAATACAGCTCTGATCAGATCAACCGTTTTCCATTGCAGTATTTTTTGCCTGTGTGTTATTTTAAGCTTACCATTACCATGGGACTTGAATTCATTTGGAACTCATTAATAATCAGTATAATTCCCTTTCATTAGAAATCTCTTACTGGAGTAACCACTGGTTGTGACAATTCCCACTAAGTCACCATCTTTCTAGAGATGCAGCTGGTGACAATGAAATAATATGCAACTTTGTATTAAACTAATATTCCCCAAAATAATAAAATGCCTTAACATATTCCATGCATAGTTAAAAGGAGACCAGAAGGATGAAATATACAGATAGGATCATTTTCTTGGATATCAGAATTCCCTTTTTTAGTGTGGCACAGTAGAGGGATTTTATGTTGCATATATATCCATCCTTCCCTACACAGTGTATTTTTTTTGCCATGTATAATGGAACTCACAACACGAAATGCTGACAAAGCTGATGAAGACAGCATCCTTCCCAACAATAACACAATGGCTTGGCAGTTCATCATGTCTGAGGAGCAGATTTTGTAATCAAAGACATTGAATTCTTGTGAAAGAGAGGGTTAATAAAAAAAAAAAAAAAATTTCCGTCCTGGAGCATGGACTGCAATCTCTGTTTTTATCTAAACTTTCAGTGAGCAAACATAGCTGTATTTTGACCCTCTTTACAAGTTAGTGTTTTTGTAAAAATACTTGTACCAGGCTGACAAAGCTGTGCACAAGTATTCATGCAAGGGGTGTCAGTGTGTCACATTTCTCTGAACAATAACAGGCTGCAGAGTGGGAAGAAATTTTAAGCAGCTTTGAAAGAACATGGAACAATTCCTTTGTTTTGCATGTCTTCCATGTGTATAACTACTCTGCCATGTGCCAGAAAGCTAACACAATAGTTCAGCTAAATTTGGTGAGACTAAGAATTAAGATAGAGCCTTTTCTACAGCCACACTTCTGCTGATAAGTTTTGAATTCTTTTCTGAAAGACAAGGAAGAAAAGAGTAGTCAGCTCAAGTGGGTCTGGGAGCAAATCCCCTTATTTGAAGGAGAATGAGGACAGGAACAAGGACATGTCCTATGAGCAATTAATTCTCTGTTTTGCTGTCCGGCCTTGATCCTACGTCAAAGACAGCAAGTGTCTTGGGGCAAAAGTTTCTTTCAAATGTGTGCAACTTCTGGTGGCATTTCTGTTGCTACAGACCAAGCCATTTTCTCAATAAACTCCTGATTGTCTCTTATAGTGCTTGAAGGGTCCGCTTTCAAATTACTTCCCTCATTTCATCTACCTCTGTGACTGGATGCAGTAGAAGGTTGCCATTCAGGATGCAACAGGAGGCTGCCATTCCTATTGGCTTTAAATGCTGGCTTGATCCACAGGAAAATAACATCCACTGCACCAGCGGCTGGACTAAAGTGGCAAAGACTCTGTGCCTGGCAGAAGGGCTGCAGCTCCTCTGCCCAAGGGTAATGTGGACAATTCTCTGCAAACTGGTCATCTAACCTACTCTTTGGCCCATAGCAATGAGTGTTCTCTTTTTACAGGGGGCATTTTTACTGAGTTCATCTCAAGTAACTGGGTTCCAGTTCCTCTTTCTGTACCTTAGGGACAACCTGGCTGACACCTTGGGTGTGGGCGGCTGCCCTGTGAGAAGCACTGCCAAGAGAATTCAGTCCCATCCCTGATGATGCTGCCATGGGACCTCCCTTTGCTTTTCAGCATGAGAAGACAAAGCTCCTGATAAAGCAAAGAGCTTCCTTAAACTCTTTCACAGCTCAGATGCATTGTGAGGAAAGAGACCTTCATCCTCCTAATGAGCAAATGTGTTCAGAGTAAACGCACTCCTCGAAGGGCGTTAATGCTTTCATCACCACTGGCTAATGAGCCTGAACTTGCACCTTGTACTAGATACTAATCAGATTCCTCTCTCTGTACTCTCTAAAGCACTGCAATTTGAGCTGCCAGCAGGCAGTGATGCTATTTAAAAATAACCGCACATGGGTGTTCTTATTCAATATTTCCGTCACAGGAGTTGGCAAAGGTCTAGTCCCAGGCAAGACTGGGGCTCATTTTAATATGCATTGCATTCTTAATTTCTTTTAAAGTTATTATTAACTTATTCCATTTACAAAATCAAATAAAAAGACTTTTAACTGAAGAGTTACTATTTCTTGTATAATGTAATTTGATTTTTTTCCCCTTCAAATTTCAAATTACTTTATTCCTGTTCTTTTTATTTTTAATCATTTGCATAATCTACAACACTTTCAGGACTTTCTTACTTTGCATAAATCAATTTCACTTCTTGTTCACTTCATCACTTTCAAGGGGATTCTTTTGTGCTTTACTGGACTTAAATTAATCCTCTGGAGAAAGCAGTGTCATGACACGGCCAGCATCAAAATCTGCATAATGAAAGCAATTTTTTCCATTTAAATTGGCACTCAAGAATATCACTGCTCATTAGCAGACTTTAGATCTTTTATTTCATTTTAAGTGAGGACAAGCATTCTTATCCTAATATGAGTTTCTTGCTTAAGAATTTATTCAAAGATCTTTAAATTTATTGCAGTGTAAGTTAGGTGCCCAAATACCTTTAAAAAAAACAGCCTGTGTGATTTGTAGAGTATTAACACTGCTACAAAGACTAGCAGAATTTTCAGGCTTGATCAGAGTGGTGGTCTGTCTCATCTGGCTTCTCTCTGGGGTTAAAACTGATCTGAGAAGACGGTTGAATAATGGATGGATGTGGAATCACTTATGATGAAAGGGGAATTTCTGACTAATTCCAGGCACTCAGCAGATGCTTTTGCTGGTGATGATCTTGGATGAAGCTTAATAAGAATCTGTACTGAAACTTTTAACTGAGAAAAGTGCTCAGTATAACAGAAGGAAAGCTTCAGAAAAAAAAAAAAGCTCTTAGCCTGGAAAGGGGTGAGATGCAAAATCTGTGTTCCTTGACTCCTTGGTACCAGCAGACAGCTGCAAAGCAGCCTCATCTGTTTCGCTGGAAGTCTCCAGGGCTAGTTAGCCTTCCAGGGTAGATGCCCTCACGCTTTCCCACAGTCTGCAGGCTTTATCATTAATAATTCTGTATTTATCTTTCACAGTTTCAAAAGAAATATCTGTGTTTGGGGGAGGGGCACTTCTTGCCCTTGGGCCTGTAACACAGCTGCAGGATGGTGCAGGCTGAGCTCCTCGTGCGCCTGCAGCCTTGCTCAGGCTCCAGACCCTGGAGCTGCCCGTGGCTGGCTGGTCCCTGTGGCCTTGCTTCAGGCTCTGACACGCCTGTCGTGCTCCCCTCAGCTCAGGCCTCGCCAGACAATGCTGCTGTTTAAGGATTGCAGGCAATCTGGGCTCCACACTGACCTTTTCCATTCTGCCCTGTCACAGCTCCTCACAAAATACATGTATTACTGGTTTTGGTCCAGTTGTCAAAAATAACAGTCCCTTTCTTCTTAAGATGAAGATTATTTTCTTTACTTCACCTGCAACTCATTGATTCCATTGAATATTTTACAGGATCAAGTAGCAATGATATCTGCTTGCCTTCTGTTAAGTTTCCTGCGTTATGAAGGAGATGTTGCTTTTGTCTGCTAAATACAATGATAAAGAGCATTTAAAGTCTCAGAAGAAAGCGTTGATGCACCTCTTTCTCCTGCATAAATGTGTACTTTCCAGTCATTGACTATTTCATTGTCATTGCTATGATGTAGAAGGAACACAACAGAATAAATTGAACACAGGAAGCCTCTGATAAGGAAATAAGTGTTTCAGAAAGAGCACTGAAGGTTATATTTAATTTGGCAACATTTGTGAAAGACTTCTTAAAAATTATTTTCCCAGTTGGTATGTATTATTCCAAAATACCTGCCTTTGATTTTAGAAAATGTCAGAGGAAATGAATAATTTTCCCATAATTTTAAAATGTCTTGTCTGTCTTACATATTCAGAGCCAAATAAAAGATTCTGTTTATGAAAAATTTATTCATGCTAAATTCTGAAAATGATTTACATGCTAGAAAAGTGGAAGACATGGTGATCTTTTTTATTGCAAAACATATTAAAAACAAAACTTCTGTCTGACATATTTCACGCTACACACTTCTGTTTTCTCTTCTGTCAGTCTTCCCCTAATTCCCTGATCTGCTGTGAAATAAACATAAGAGCAAAGAAACTGCTTTTGTCCCTGGATCAGCATTATTTTCTAGTTCATTTATCAAAGTTTTTTGAATAAGACACCTTGGTTGGTCCGATGTACAACTGCATAGAATTAATTATTTTTGGAAAATGTATCCTATTTATCCCAGTATCTTTTGCATTTGTGAAGGTGCTCACATTTTCTGCACTCGTTCATGGACAAGATGCCTAGAGCTGGGTCAGGAGGAGAAGAGTGAAGATAGTGACAGTCCATAATTTGGACACTGGGAGGGTGGAGAGGGTGAAGCTGAGTTTGGTTCCTTCACCCTTTGTTGTTTCAAAGCTTATGTTGCAGTTCCTGGATGAAATGGATGGTGCATATAAAGGCATGGTGTAACTTGGACCTAAATCTTCCATTTCCTTGGTGACTGTGCCAAACCCTTGGCAAGAAGGGAGTAGCCATTCTATTGAAAGGCAGCAACCTTGCTCAACCCTTTATCCAAAGGGCTCCAGAGAATGTTGGTAAAGTATTTTATACACTGCGTAGCACTGGCCTGTGGACAGAGCCACCTGCCAAAGACAGGTTGCTCTCTGATCAGCATTTTGTTTCCGTCAGCCTTGAGCATCCTCCTGCTGACAACATTATCACTAGGTACTCCGGGTCCAGGCTGCTGTTTCCTTAGTCCCTAACCTTCTCCAAGCCTTGTACAACAGGGCTGGTGGTTCCCCTTCATGACTGTACTTGAAATATTTAATTTCTCTGGCTGAGAATTTTTTTTCCTTCCACCAGCCCTTTCAGCCAGAAGAAAACCATTTGACCATTTTATGCCATTGTAAAGATCAGAACCCTTGGGGTGCAAGAAGCCCATTATACTGCAAACCATTAAAAACCCTACTGCAAACAAGTTACAGACCCAGTAGAGCTGGAGCTCCTACGGTCAGAATGGAAACTCCCTGTCTCCCTGAGGTCAGCTGATCATAGCAGTTGGAAGCCAGAAAAAGATCCTGCTACACAGCAGTCAACAATCTCAGACTCCAATATTGTTTTCCTTCTTCTATTTGTATTAGGTTTTCAGATACAAACAGAAAGCATGCTTTTTATCCCAGGAGTTTTCACTCTAACGGGTTGTTAATGAGCTATCAATTACTTATGCAAAAGGAAATACACACATACAAACACATGTAATACTATTCCTGAGCTGAAGGTTTTTTGTGTTTAAGTGCTGGGGGCTTTACCTTCCTCACCTGGGTCACTGGCCCTTCACACATCTTCATCTGCAATCACTCTATTACAAGGTCTAGCATGTAACACTTGAAGAAAGATTGTATATCTGAGGATCATGGGCTCGTGCTCTAATCTCATGCAGCATTGGCAGTTCCCTGGGTAAGTTGATATGTAGCACTTCTGTGCTATCGAGTAGTCCCAGTGTATTAATCAATCCTCAAGCCCTCTTGTGAGGCTCACTAGCTGTTAATTTTATTTCTAGAGGCACCGTCTCCTTCTTGACTGAGGATTCTTGAATTACAATGGCTAAAAAGCATTTCTGTCCATTCACAAGAGGACCAGAAGCTAAACTTTCTCCCATCCAGCCTTTGTCATTCACACAGTGAGGACTGATCATTGTCATGAGCTTGACCTCGTAATGAAATCAGTGACCTTGAAGGTGGCACAGGCAACACAAATCCACTTGTTCACCCCAGGTTTAGAAGCCGTTTGCCTGACTCCTTTGATCAGCTTCCTCATGAATGAGGAGCCCCCAGCAAGACCTGCCTGAACCACTTAAATCGCTCCCTCCCATATGGCGCAGAGGAAGCATTTGTGTGGCCCAGGAGGATCAGGACACAGATCACTAAGCTCAGTCCTTGGGCTGCTATGGATCCTTTTCTTTCCTCAGGCTCCTCTCCTACATTTCTCTGCATATTCCACTCCCCATTAACCCTGTAGTTGCCCCCGGGGTAGCCTCAGCCTGGGGACTAGCATCCTCCTACCATCCGATTTCCTTCCCCTGGCCCATCTCCTTCACTGCCACCTGCTCCCTAAGCACAGGCTGGGCAGCCTGAGCAGAGCAGCACACAGAGGTGCTGGTAGTGGAAGTAAAAACCAACAGTAAAACAGGATAGAAAGCAATGTAGAAATGTAAAGAAATGTATAAGTGTAAAACAGCATAGACAGGAGATTTTTATTTTTTAAATGCGTTCTTTTTTTCCTGTCTGTGTGTGTGTGTGTATACACATCTGTGTGTGTGGCTCGAACATGTCCAACAAGCTTAACGTGCTGGAATGATCCAGGCTGCTAAGGGTTAAAGTATTTATGAACTTGTTAGGAGATAGGAACATTATGCACTGTTCACAATGTTTAATTTTAACTGCCACGCTAGAGAGAATCTTTGATTACATTATCAGATTATTCTCATTGAATGTTAGTTGTTGTATCTTTTTTTTTTTTTTGACAGTGCTATTTCTGTGTTAGAAAAGATATTCCTCCTAACTGACTGGAAATGGAGGATATTAATTAGCCAGGCTTTTCATGCAGAGGATTCCAGCTGCTGAAATCCTAGGCCCATATAGGGTTAAATGTCAGTCCAGAAGATTAATGACTTAACTGAAAACATTTTATCACAGATACAGAAAATAAATCCCTTTCCTAGATAGTCACAGGCCGTGTGTACCACTGAGGAAGGCAACTGTGCAAACCAATAAAACCTGACTGCTCCTGCACCAGCAAACAGCAGCGATAAGACAAAAATCATTATGAGGATCAAAGTGGCTGAGCTCCTTGCCTACAGCTGATGCTGAGGGGCTGAAATACGAGGTGTGCTGCCTACCTGGGGTGATATTCTCCACAGGAGCCTGTGCCCTCACCTGGCTTGCTCAGCACAGGAAAGGAGGGATATGTGCTTTCATGCCAGGTTTATGTGAATGAGAGTATCTTGTGCTGCTGCACAACAGCTCTGAATTAAGCCTTAGGTATCTGGTTTTTTAAATTTCCAATTTCTCCTCCTTCCTTAAAAGTACAGAATCTTCCCATCATCTCACCTTTCCCCACATGCTTTCCCTTCCTTATATGATTCAACATAGCTGGCTGTGACTATAATAAGATGCAGCAAATGATGCACCTACTGACAGTCAGTGGCATCCATAGAACATGCAGGAGCAAAATGAACAGAAATCTCTCCTGAAGCACAAACATTTAGCAGTGACAAGAACAGTGCTCTGAATATAACACAAATGTTTGGCTGCAGGAGTTTTAAGGCTTGCTTGCCCACTGGTAAGGAAATTAATTTGATGTTTAGATTAGGTTCGTGTCTACACACTGTAAGTATGGATTTAGTGGCTTTTTGGCCAGAAATGAAATCAAAGATGCTCAAACCCACCACCTTTAAAATGTTATCTTTTCCAGAACTAAATCCTTAAGGTTTTAGTTATTAAACAGCCTAAAGTTTGTCTTGATGAGGACAGAAAAATATCACTCCTTCACCCACAGAAAAATGTGTCTTGGCTGGGTGGGTGACTACTCTAAAACTACTGCCTCACTCTGAACATGGACTTGTTCAGGGGAATAAGTATATAAAAATAAATCCTGCAGGGCAAGAGTTGCATCATCTCACATTACACTTTCAATTTTTCAATGCAAGACTGCTCTGTAATTTTGCAAAAGGGACTTTCAGTCATAGGAGCCATCTTTATTCTAGCAAGATTCCTCAAGGAAAGCCCTGTACACCAATACCACGGTTATATACAAAATACCCACCTACTTCAAAAATATTTGCAAAAATCTGCAAAAATGAGGCACTGAAGAGACAGTGTGGCAGTTATTTGTACAACTTGAATTCCACTTGCATGGCTTTTGTGGCACAGTCTTACACAATCTGTCTCCCTTGGTCTTCTGCAGTGTGAAGTGCATGGGAGAAGGTAAGGCATTTGCTGAGCAGGAGGTCAATATTTTATTTTATTTCCTTTTTTCTCCAGTTTTTAGCCCCAGGCTTTGTCTAGTGCAGACTTTTCAAACCAGTTCTGATCTATTTTCCCCTGGCCTTTTCTTTAGCCTCATTATTACTTCTGAATACTTCAGGTGCTGGTTTAGTTGCACTTCCTTGTAGATGTTGCCTCTACAAATGGTGGAGGGTTGAGGCAGTGGGAGATGAAGGTCAGGGTGGACCTATTTTCCCTTGAACAGCACGCAGAAGAGTAGGTTAGCTGTTCAGGACATGGTTCCCATGTACTTCAGCTGCAGGTGTTGTAATGGAGGGGAAATGAAAAGGAAGAGCTCCAGGATCATCCCATAGAAAAAGGGGAATATCAGATTCTTGACAATAGGCTGAAGTGACTGGACTTTGCAGTGATGGAGGAAAATAATGGACAGCTGATTCAAGAACAGCCAGACTCCAGGTGGTGCTGCTGCGTTGTGGAGCACCTGGAACAGAAGCTCTGCCTGGGGAGCTCCAGCTGGGCCAAGTCAGAGGAATTTAACCTGTTCCAGTTCCGTGTATGGATTTTGCTTCCCAAGAACAAAGCCTGTGCAAGAAGACTTGCCCCACCACGCAGCCCAGCACAGCTGCCTGTTTCTGTCACCGCTGGAGGGTCTCCTCAGTCAGGTGCCACCAACGGGAGATCTGCACTGCAAGGGGTCAAGGGGCAGCATCAACTTGTGTGGGGAGGGGTCCTGCTGGGAATTTGAATCCTAATTTTCCTGTACTGTTCCCTGAAGCTGCAGGAAGGAATTTTCTTTTTATAGAAAGTTACACAAAGGAACTACACAAGTTCTTTGGTTCTGCCTTTGCATCCCAAAATATACAACTTTCTTCTTGATACTGTATGATCTTCAGTTACCATACAAAAATAAATTATTTGCAGGAGAATGAGGGCAAGCTGAAAACTTATTTATCATCCAACCATTATAATGTGGTTGATGATCAAGCAACCTGTGAATCTGAGATAATTTTCTTCATCTTCAAGTAGCCACTGGAAAGCCTCATTACATGCCTGAAGTTGCATTGCTTAGCAACAACATTTCAGAAATTCAAGTTATCAGCATGATCACTAATAAGACGGTAAGCTGCAAAAGAATCCTGAATAAACTAGATTCATTTGCATTTCAAAATAAATGAGAGTAAATGTCAGATTGTGTTCTGGAGTATATGAACTCTTCTTAGCACAGATATACTGCGTTTACTCAAGCATTTGAACAATAGAGGCAAATGTGAAATGTTTCTAAAATTTTATAAATGCAGGATGTCTGTGGGCTCCATATATTTTACTACTCTTCAGCTGTTAACTTTAGCTCAAGAAGTCTGCTATCGGTAAAACATGCTGTCAAAGTGTGGCACACCCAAGAACAATTAGAAGTGTTATTTTCCATGGCAGGACAGGAATATGAACAAGGCTAAAGATACAATTAACATGTTGCAGTGTACAGGATCCATAGAACCATAGTTTTGGGAACACTTTTTTTAATTTTACAGTTTTACAGGGAAGAAATTTGTTAAATGCCATATGCAAAGTTTTCATGGCCTCTGTGTCAAAATGTAGACACTTAAGAGTGGCATGGTTCACAAATCCAGAGTAAATCTGGGATGTTTCTTTAGCCCCAGATTTCTGGTGAAACATACAGAAAACAGAGTTGTGGGAGTGCTCAGTGAAAGTGGAGTGAACAATAACCTGATATTATTTGTGACATGTTGCCTTTCTCTGACCCGGTCGTAGTATTGAGCAGCAACCAAGACCAAAGTACCTGTCAGTGATCATGAACTTGGTTTGAACTTGTTCTCATTTTGTCTCTAGAGAACTGATCTTGAAACACTTCCTTCATTTATTCATTCACAGAAACAGTATTCGGGGGAGAAACCCCGTTTATTGCTGTTCCTTTACGGACAAGCCCCACTTACCTTGAGGGGAGAGAAGGACATTGTCTTACCTACCTACTTGTAGTTAGTAGGCTCCTTCTCTAGTCAGCATGTGTATGGATATTCAAGCACTTCCAAAGGTGTAAGGCTTTCTCTTTGTCTGCAGAGGAAGCCTCCCAGCCAGCTTTGACTCATCGCTTCAACATGCACACACTGAACTAGAGGAGAGGAATTTTTTTTTCTAAGAACACCACTGGGACGAAGCTAGATATTGGAGTTAGATATTTCCTTCTCCACTTTCTCCCAAGAAAAGAACAAGACTCATCCTCCAGGCTTTCTTTTAGTATTAGTTGCCAGCAAATAAAGACAAATTTGAAGCCAAGTTTTCTCTAGTCTAGAGGTCATTCAGTGGGAGATCTCTTTCCCTGCGAGAGAAGAACAGGTATCCAAATGACAGGCAAACATATCTGAAAGAGAGAAAAAGAGCTTGACCTTGCAAAAAAGACAGAGGTGAGGCTGTTTGGATACTTCAAGAATATGAAGATGCATAGCTTAAATGCCTCACTTCTTTCAAAGACTGTTTTGAAAACATTTTTTGTACTGTACAAAATTATTGGTTTGCTGTAGTATTCAGGTCTTTTCCAACCTAAAGATCTAGTCTACAGTTATTTCACCCTGCAAGCAGATATTATTTTAATTTTATATTTTAAGAAAGAAAGTAAATGCATGTGAAGTAGTATTCCACTTTATTTCAAACCCTAACACTGGGAATAGTTTGGAAAATGCTGCAATTTTGAAAACTGTGAAACCTTTTGTATTTTGACACCCACACACACCACTTCTGGCCTACAAAATAAGGTAAGAATGGAAAATAGCTCATTCTAAACTTCAGTCATGTTTAATGCTGAAAATAAAACATGTGGACAACCTTATAATTCTTATAAATAATGATTCTAGGGTCCAGAGCAATAAATTTGAAAACTGCGGTTTATGATAATGTATTCTGCAGTGACAGCAGAAAAATAGGTCATCATTTTGAAAAGGAGAGAAGCTATCTGTCATGTTGAACACACTAACAGGAAATTTGAAGTAGTTTCAGAGGCAGTTAGTCCAAGATATTGCTCCTCCGACCCCCATGTCCCCAAGCACAACATGTGAGTGAAGAGTTTGTGATCTCCACTGTGCAGGCAGAGTTACTGCATGTGTCCACCTCAAGGCTTGTTATAGCTGGTGTTAAGAATCCATCTATCTGTATGTCTGTATCACAGATTATCAATCTGGGTGCCATTAACCAAACCACATAAGATTTACTGTAAAAAAAAAAGGCAAAAAAAGGAGGAAAAAAATGAAATGAAAGAAATATGTTTAGGGAACAGGAGTGACCGTCCTTAGCTGTGTGAAAAGCATGGTCAGCTGCAAGTTCCTGCAAGGTACAAGCCACCACAGAGCAGTGAATCATGTTTTATCTTTACCCAGTTAAACACAATTGCCCCCGTAGGTCTAATCTGCCAGTTTTTCTGGCATGTAACTAACACTTCAGTGGCTGGACTTCCACCAAAACCTGTGGATTACAAGGAAAAGTATGTTCAAACCGTACCTCTCCACTAGCAATAGGTGAAGATGGTCAAGTCTGGCAGAATCTGGTTTTACCTTTGTTTTCAAGTCTCAAGGATACATTTATCCCTGCAGGTTTACGGAGTGGGGGGGAGGTTCAGTTCCACACAACTAGGGCAGGATGCTGTGCTATAATAAATATAGAGCACAGAAGCCTGTGCTATAATAAATATTTGACACAAATCTTTTTCCAGCCAGACAAAAGCAAAGTTTTCTTCACCTAATTTGCTTTTCAAATTGTCAGTGTCTGATTCAGTGTCGTCTGATGCTTTATTTTTTCTTTGATAATTGATTTATGTCCTGTCCATTTTATCATTAAGTTACAAAAGAGGAATTCACTAAATCTCATTTTATTATATTTTTGTTTTACTTTTTTCCCCTTCCACACTCCCTTTTCAGCAGACAAAATCATCCTCAGACTTCTCTTTGCTTTCAGCCTTGTTTATCGTCTTTGCTCGGTGTTCCTGAAAGTGCACTGCTTATCCAGTGTCTCAGGAATAGTCTTTTTCTGCACTGATCTCTGCATAAACTCACAGTAATTGGCCTCCAGCAGCAAATTTAAGAAGTTTGTGGGAAATCTTGCATTTCAACTCTAATTTTGAAATAAAAGGGTTAGTAGCAAAGTCAAGTAAGAGACATTTGTTACAAAAGTAAATAAACTGTTTTGTCTTTAGCTGACTTTGCATCAAATAGGTGCCTATAAAAGGTCCAATAATAAGTGTGCATCATAAAAATTGTACTTGAAACATTGAAAAGGACACTTCTGACCAGAAAAGAAGGTCCTCTGCTCACCAGCACTGAATATCTAAAGGTTGGTTGTCTCAGTCAGTACCTGGGACTTCTCTTGTGCACAGCCTTGAGCAAAGAGTGCTTCCAGAGGACAATTCACTGCCATAGTCCCGGATATTTTTCTTCTGTAGGACAGTGTCTGCACCCCTCCTTGAAATGAAATATCTGATGCCTGTTTCATTCATTCCATTAGATCTTTCTGTGTAAAGATATGTATTAAGAGTCCGAAGATATTCTCACAAAGCTCACCTGGGAGGAATTTCCAGTCAAATTTATAGAGGTAATATTGCTGAAAAGAGAGGCCCATCATACAGTGGGATTGTGCTATGCCTGAGTCATGCTCTTGGTTAGCCCTGGGGATATTGGTGGGTGAAAGGCTGGACATGACCTGGAAACGTGCACTCACATTTCCTCCAAGGAGGAAAACAGGCAGGTGCATTATAAAAGGTTCCTTTTATAACGGGAAAACCCAAAGGAGGAAGGAATTGGAGGAAAGAAATCCCTGAGAGCTGACCTGTCAGAGACTTCTATGTTCTCTCAATCTTGCAGTGGGAAGGAAACGGCACTTAATAAGTCTGGGAATTTCCTAACCCCAGGCAGTAACAGCAGCCTATTTGGCATTATGGATTTATAGATATATAGATAGTATTTTTCACAGTTCCAAAATGGACATTGTGAGATTTCAAATTTCTTAGTATCTGGCCTTCAGATATTCTATAGGAGCAGAATTCACTCCAGCTTTTATTAGTTCAGCTTTACTCAGATCTATTTAAAAGTTAAGTTATAGAAATTTCTCTTTATATGATATACACTAGTACATGGATACCATAACAGTATCATAAAAATAAAATTTACTACTTTACATCAACATCATCTTGGTTAGATTGGGAGTTGTGAATACTTAAGTATGGGACTGGGCAGCTGAGACCAGATATAAAAATCCATCTGGGTTTGAAGGAAGTTGTTGTCAATGCCCAAAGAGCTTAACAGAGGATTACCTCATATTTTTCTTTCAAAAGCTATACTAGACTGCTCTGTGGTGGACCTGAAGAGAGCAAGCTGCTAATAATTTTCATTTGGACTGTTTTCTCATGGCTATCTTGTGGTCTGACTAATAGGACCCCCAGGGATTTTGGTGTTACTGCATGGATTTCCCACACACTATATGGTATGGGTTTGATTTTTTCCAGAGTGCATATGGCTTTAGTTGTTAATCTCTGCAAATTCCTGCTGACCTCTTGTACGTGCATGGTTCTCTCCTGAAGAGGTGGTTCAATCTGCCTTGTCCGTCATTCCTCTTGCAGCGATTGGAAAATGTTTTAAGTCATTCTGGAAATCGCCTTTTAGTGGTGGGCTCAGTCTCCAGAAAATAAGAATCTCCTCCTTGTTTTCTTGTGTTTTTCCCAGGGAATGCAGTTTCTGATCAGTAAGAATATTAAAGGTTGTGCGGGGTGGTGGTGTAGGGCACAAAAATACTTCAGAAAATCTCTAGTTCCTATTTTAGCGGTTGGTACATTCTTGGTTTGCACCTTACTCTGTTTCTCTCACAAATAGACTATACTTTTTCATTTATCTTTTCCTGAAGACTAAAATTCACTGTTTCTGTATCATTTCTAGACACACTTTTGGGGAGCAGGGGGAGGGAGCGTACTTCCTTTTCTTACAAGAACGTATTTTAAGCCTTTTGCTACAAAATTATTATTCAGGTGTCTCCCCAGGAGCAGTGTTTATCTTTTCGTATTCCCCAGACACAGACGACCTTTTACTATTTCACATGGGAGACTCTTGAGCTCCATCTTCTGGAAAATGCGGGACAAGCTTGTTTTTCCGAGCCGGTTCCGGTGAAAGCTGGGCGGGTTTGGGGCAGTGGCCAGCAGAGCACTGCAGGGCAGATGTGCCCAGGCTGCCACCCAAGGCGAGCACCCGCCTTGCGCCTCCTTTTCCCACGTTCTCGAAGGGGAACCAAAGCTTTTGCAAGACATTTGGAAAATACAGGTACAGTTCCAAGGCAAGTACCACCCAATAGATCTCTTGGGCAAAAATCCTTTGTGATTATTTTGATATTGTGTCATTATTGTGTCAATTAACAATTGTGTCATGGCTGGGTGGAAGTGGCCTTGCACATACATTACTCTCAGTTTGAACATCAGCACGAACAGGTTTCCTCAAGCCAAATGTGAGCATACATAAATACCTTTAATGGTGTTTTTCAGCCTGTTGGATGCTTTCTGTGTTTTGGCTTCATTGAGGTACAGGTGATTTAAGCATTCCTGGCTGGCACTGACAGGCTGTTTCTCTTTGTTACAGGAGAGGCTGAATCAACACTTCACATGATGCTCTTACCTTGATCTCCCTTACTCAGCAACCCGACTTTTTGTGCTGATTTCAAAGCCACACTGTCAATTGTAAGAATTTCCCTTTGTTTTTTCTGGACCATTTCTCCCAGGCCAGAGTGAATACAGCCTCCCTCCAAACCTGCCCTGAAACACCACACAGATGAGCAGTACGGGCTGAAATGCTGGCATGAGCTTTGCCACAGCCTGCTCCCTCAGGGACCACTGCACCATCAACCCTGAGCCAGAGGGAAGGAGGGGGAAGGTGGTCTCCAGGTAACCCTGAGCACGCTCCGGTGCCAGTTGGTTGTTAAAATTGTTTTTGCTGATTCTGTCCCAGAGAAGGATGTTGAGGCAGGACTGTGCTCCTCATGCACGTGAGGGCTAGCACATGCTGAGATATGGGGTCAGCCCCCAGGGATCCTCAGGCATTTGAGCATTTTTGCCCCATGGCACTGGGTATCTAGGGGTCCTTTGCCCCATGTGCACTCCACAGGCCCACAGCTGAAGTATTGCACAGGAGCACAGTACCAGTAGTGCAAGGAGCACAGGGCCTGTGTCACAGGGGGAGCGTGAAGAACCAGGAGATTTGGGGAAAACTTCTTGTGCTCTTCAGCAATAAACTCAGTCCTCCCCTTGGGGCATGCCTGGAGAAATGCATTTTCGTTACTGTAGTAGTGCCCAGAGGCACCAAAACTTGAAAAAGGCACATCAAAAAGAGATGGTTATTGCCCAGAAGAACAGGATAAAAGCTGGATGTAATATGAGCATCTGTAGGTAGAGAGAGGTTGTGTCCCTAAATTAAGGCTGTTTAGGAAAGGGCAAATTTTAATTTTAAATACTTGGTTTTCATAGGAGATGGGTGGGATCAGGAGGGAAACTTAATGCCTTTAAAAGAAATATGTATCCAAAATTCCACTGAATCCAAGAAAAAATTAGGTTACTGTGGATGTCATGTAATCCAATCTGCTATTCAAACCAGAGTCAGCTTCAAAGTTACATAGGGATCCCAAGGTTGCCTGGGACATTGTTTAGTGAAGTGTAGCAAATCTTCAGGGTTGCAGAGGCTGCACCCTGCCTGGGCCCTGTTTCCAGCATGTGACCCACTCATTGAGACTTCTGTTTTCCTGTTTCCCCTACATGTGGATGGAAAGTCCCTTGCTGCATCCTGTAACTGTTATCTCTGGTCCTGTCATGGTACACCTCTGTCTATCCGTATTTCTTCTGGCCCACTACCAATTTGAAACTTAGTTTCAGAAAACATTCTTCATGCAGAGGAAAGCAGTGGAGAACTCACAGCAGCTGAATAACAACTGCAGCACCATCTTCAAATGTTTTGTTTCCTTTGTCTAATTCTGGAAAAAAAAGGAACCGAAACAAAAAGAAGCAGTGCTTTTGCTGCCTGAATGTCAACAGTAATAAAATTTAAGCTTACCATCAGCCTCAGATTAATTCAGTAATTTTTACTCTCAACAACACCATTACAATATCATGTTGAAGATAACTCCAGTTCACTCACCAATCTGCGGGAACTAAAGCTCTTCTGATACAGAGTGCTGACACTTGTTCTGATGCTAGAAAATCATCTTTTATCGCCATGACTTGAACCCTCCATGAACACACATAACTTCCAGGAGAAATCAGGGTGCCACTGGGCCCCCCTGGTTATCATGCATTTAACTTCGAATAGGTGCCCACTGTGTTTATATTGTGTGTATTATTCTGATTTAATGTGATCAAGTTGTCTTATGGCAGAAATAGAAGAGAAATACCTGGAGTTATGTCTGAAGGCTAAGATGAAGGGAGGCTTTTGTGAAGAGTTCATTGACTGCATGGATACAAAAATCCTGTACTGAACAAGTGCTGGATGCCTGCAAAAGAATTAACCCTTTCTGACAAATAATCTTTGCATTGCAAAAGCCAAAAGATTTTCCTCTCAAAGTAGGGAAGGAAAAGAGAAAAAGAAAGTGGGTCTTACAAATACTGTTACACTTTGAGGTTACTGACAGAAAATTATTGAAAGTTTGAGGCCCTTACAAGAGAGGGGAAATCAAAGTTGTCTGAGAACTGAGATGCAAAACACATTTTCTCTTTTCAATCAACAAAATGCAAGGAGTGAACTTTCCTTCCTCCCAATTTTTGGCAACATTCCCCCAGCTTAGGAGCACTTAAGCTGATCAACATCTGCACGAATTCTTCTTGGTCCCCCAAGGCTTTCCTCTAAGGCTTCCCTTCCCACAGGACAAGCTGCAAGCCCCTGGGCAGGGGAATGTGGATCAGCACTGGAGGAGAAAGGCAACCTTTCTAGAGATGCTAGAAAAAGGGGTCTTGTGTCCTGCTTCATTCTCTCTTGTCTTTGGGGCTCTCAGTGCTGGCTAAGTAAATGTGTGCAGCCCTGGCATGTGGTATGGCCTGTGAGCACAACCATACCAGAAATGTTACTAACAAAATGTTCTTATATTTCTGGCACCCTCAGGACAATCAGATAAGTGAAGTCCTGGACAAAATATTGGTTGAAGGAAGAGATGAGAGCACTCTTCCCCTCTCTGTAAAGTACCCAGCAGAGGGTGCAGTCATCTACCCTACGTGCACCTGCACAGCAAGATTGATTACATGAGGAGGGCCATGAAGTTATTCCCAGGGCTGAAACACCTCTTCTATGACGACAGGCTGGGAGACCTGGGGTTGTTCAGCCTGGAGAAGAGAAGGCTCTGGGCAGACCTTAGAGCACCTTCCAGTGCCTAAAGGGCCTACAAGAGAGCTGGAGAGGGACTTTTTACAAGAGCAAGTAATGATAGGACAAGAGGCAATGGCTTTAAACTGAAAGAGGATAGGTTTAGATTAGATAAAAGGAAGAAATGTGAAGATGGTGAGGCACTGGAACAGGTTGTCCAGAGAAGTTGTGGATGCCCCATTCCCAGAAATGTTCAAGGATGAGGCTTTGAGCAACCTGGTCTAGTTGGAGGTGTCTCTGCCATCAGAGGGGCTTTGGACTTGGATGACCTTTAAAAGTCCTTTCCAACCCAAACCATTCTGTGATTTTATGATAGACTCCTTTAGTAAAATAATAGCAGTGTCCCAAATAAAACAGAAGTTTTCTTTTTCCTTCTAAAAGGCACGATGTTGCTCAAGAGCTCAGGGAATGCTAACCAATTAGAAGTGTCTGGAAGTAGAGCTGGGAAGGGCAGCCACTGGAAGGTGAAAGAGGGAGGAAGAAAAGCATTGTGGCCTTGGGGTGAGGTGGGACAGGCCCAGAAGAAGCCAGACCTGCAGAAGCAGTGGGGCCAGGGGCTGGAAACTTGGGAAGAGGAAGACTGTCTTCTGTGGCCTGGCTGTGGAATCATGGCTCCCACATTCCCCACAGGTAGTGGGATGGTCTCAGGTGGAGGGCAGCCTGGGGAGGACCTGCTCCTCCAAGGAACTTCCTCTCCTACAGAGCTCTGCGTTCCCATAATGGAAACCAGAGGAACTTTCACCTCTCTGTGTTGTCTTTCCCATGCCATCCACAGTCTACAAAGTAATTCAGGCCCTGCCCTCTGTCCCTGCACAGAAGACAAGAGGAAAGCCACAGCCAAGAGTGCTGCTGGCATTATCCTTCCCTCCACAGTTTCCTCTCTTCTGCTAAAAAGTGGTGCCTGCTGAGGGTCCAGGCACCCCTGTCCAAGGCTTCCCTCCTCACCACACTTCATGCAGCATTTCAGATGTGTCAGGCAGGAAATGTGCTGTTTACTGCAGTAAAGCAGCCAGGAATGTAGATTTTTCTAGCCCTTTGAGGTGGTTTTAATTCATTTCCGTTACTTTCCCACAGCAGAGGCAGGATTGCCTCCCTTGTGAATGCAGAGGTTTTCTGCCTGTGTGGCCTTGATCACTTCTAAACTCAAGCACTTTGGCTAGGAAAAGGTGAAAAACACATTTTCTTTTCCCCACAGCATGAATTTACCAGTGTTTGCTTTTCCAGAAGCCAATATATCCAAAGGAAGAGAGGTTTATAAACCTGAAAAGTTGGAAATGAAGGCTCCTCGCCTTTCATTTCTAGTGTACAGAAATATTCCCCACCAGTGATGAATAAAGTCCACATGGAGTTTCAGCCAGTGGCTTAGGTAAAATTTCTTCACACAGATCTTAGCTGATGTAAACACTCCTGCTTAACCCTGGGTCAGAAGTCTGGAGGGTCAGGAACAATAAAAATAAAACATCTAGACAGGGATTCATTATTTTTTATTAGAATGACCACGAATATATATTGATCTTTCTCCCCGCTTTTTTGTTGGGTTTTTTTTTTTCAATAAGTTTGAGAAAAAAAGTGAAAAAAACTACAATGTAAAACTCCTTTTTCCATCGTTTGTGGCTTGCTGGCCTGGAAGCACCCTGGGAAGTGCACTGCAGCAGTGATGCCATCTCCTAGCACATGTTTCTTTCAGCTATGTACAAGTTGTCTTCCTGACTTCAGAGCGCTGTTTCTCAAAGGCAGTTTCTCTTTTGCCTGCTCATCTCTTTCAATCGCTATCTTTGTTTGCTTTACCTGTGTTTTTTCTCCTTTCTGCTTTGCAGGTTTTTGCAGTAAATTAGTGTGCATGCTTTCCATTACATATATCATTTCAAACACAAATTTTCAATTCATTTTGTGTATCCTAAATCTACTTGAGAAGCATCATGCCTCACTTGAAATCCCATTTTTTGTGACATTCAGAAGCAACATCAGCAGTTTCAGCTACAATCCTTTTAATTACTTTTTCTTTGATTAAGACAAATTTATTTCCCAGAGTTATGTGTTTGCACAAAAATACAAAGTACAGAAAAATCCTAAATCAACAAAATGACACTGGCTGCAAATATTTATCACTTGAACATCTGTCAGAGCTGTATGTCCTAGAAACATTTATACTAAGTTTTTCCTTAATGCAGATGGAAGGAAAGGCGAGAGAGAGAGCTTAGAGGCAAAATTACACAGCATAAGAAACACAAACTAATCAAGTGTCTAATGTACATGGATATTAATCTCCTGCTCTTTCATAAATAATGTTCAAGGTTACCTCTGTTGTTCGTTTGGGTTTTTTTAAGTTTCCTTCCTCTGTTGCCTCAGTTCAAGAGGTTCAAGTGCAAAGAGATGCTGATAAATTTCTGAACATGATTTCAAATAGAAATAAAACGGATTTTTTTTTCAGTGGAGCCCAGATACTAGCCAAACTCAATATTACTTTTTATATGGAACATTCCACACACAAATTCCACAAAAATTCAAGAACAGGTGTGCACACCTGGGAAGCCCAGTCTGAATCGGCTCATCCCAAATGATCCAGCTGTTATCCAGCTGACAGCCTTCTCTTGAGATGCAAACTTTAACTTCAGTCTCTATGGCCAAAATAGCAAATGAGTGAAGAGCTTTCAGCTCATGTTGTAAATGCAATGTGCTCTCAACAAACATCTTGAAAAGGCGGCATTACCTGAATGTTTAGTCACTGAGAAAACGATTGCCCTAATTGAATAAAATACTCAAAAGGATTCAGGATGTTACCAACTCCTCAAGCTACAACTTGAGATGCTTTTCTGGCCCTTGAGGGGCAGAGCATGTCAGCACTTCTTTCAAGACAAATGTTTAATAGGCTTAAGGAGATTTCTAGGTTTGCTGCACTAAGAACCTAAGAAAGGCCCTGCTGGGTCAAACTCAAAGTCACTCAATATGTTGACTGGCAATGGCCTGCAGCAGGTGACTAGGGGAGACCTGTGTGACAGTATATTGTACCCTTCCAGCCCCTGCTTGTATTCAGCACCTGAGTTAGAGGTGTTTTCTCTGCATTTCTTTGAATTTTTGTTCAGAAGTTGAAGGCAGGTTTTAAATTTCACAGCGACCTTAAGTCAAGTAAGGAAGACCAAGTCCCTGAATGTCCAAGCTGAGGCACAGCAAGGTCAATAGAATTGCCTCTCTCAAAACTCAGTGACACTCAGAGGCAAAATGGGACTGGGCAACTGGTGTGCTCTGAGCACAGTATGCATGCTCAGCTAGAGGACAAGACATGACTCCAAAAAAAAAAAGGGCATCTTCTATTGGCATCTGAGTGCCAGTAGGGTTATCTTCCAAAAGCATGTTTTTGAAAGCTGAAGGCTGCTTTGGACTACGGGTTTTTCCAGTATGAAATGGGAGCACATGGCCGGTTTTCACAGCTTCCTTTTTTTTGTAGGAAAAGTAGCGGAGAATTTCTAACACTGTTTACAGTAGGGATACACAGAACAACAGTCTCCATCCTCCTTTATACCCACAGCAGCCCTTTGATTTTATCAGTGTTGATTCATAATGTTAGAAATTCTAGTGCTAAACCCAGGAATGTCAGACATTTCCCGAGACTCCTTACAGACCCAGCACATTCTCCATAGCTTTGAAATCTGCTACACTTGGGCAATCTTTTATTTTTCCCCTATATTTTACTGTTGCAACCCTCCATTGACCAAAACTGCATAATAGGTGATCTTGGCTGAATACTAAATCACAGGACCTGCAGCAGCAGGATCCAAAGCTGGCAGCTCCTTGGAGAAGGAAAGTTGCCCAAAGCACTCTGATGCTTGTAGTTTCAGGTCTGCTGTTGCTCTGGGCAGTGTAAAGCAAGGTAGTGTGTTAAGGACAGCCAAGGCTCCACACAAATTTTTCAAAAATGGTCAGTAATGTTGACTGTCCCAAAAGACCTGAGTTTCTGGAAGACGATGCTCAGTGCTTCTTAAAAACTCATATTTATTTCAGGCTGGGTCCCTGAGAGCATGAATGGGTCTTGGAAGTTCATTTTTTGCAAGCAAGTATTTTTTGGGATGCCAACTCAGCATTGTGCAAAACATAAAAAATAGTATTATGCTCTAGTTATGGAAAAAAACTTGCCTTTTAGGGTTTTTTTTCCATTTTATTTATTTATGGGGATGGGAATGGGATGTATTAGATCTGCAGTTTCTCTCAGCCAGAAAATTTTTTTTCTTTTGTAATTTAAATTTCTGTCTTATCTCTAAACTTAACACCTTGCTATACCCATCCCCACTCACGATTGTTTGTTGATAAAAAAAAAAATGTGTTACTGAGCAATTTGCTTTGAACCTGCTCATTTTTTCCCTTTTAAGTATCAGTAACTTCCATTTTTTTGCATGTTTGCAAATTCTGCAGTATAGGATGCCCTCCTGTTGCCCTTCTTTCTGATATATTTGTTCCATCCCTTTGCAAGCGACTTTCTTCTCTCAGCCTGCAAACAACAAAAGAGGCTTTAAGGATAAAAGGAAGAGGAAGCCAGATTCATTTTTTAATAGTCTGGGGACTGGACACTACCCCCTAGAACGGTGGAGCTTGACTGCAAAAGCCCAGAGATGATTGAATTAAGGTCACACATGTAATGTTATGTTCCCACAGGACAGCCCCGGGTGGACTTTCATCACGGGTCTTTTGCTAAAAAGATACATAAAAAGTCCCCAAACATGATCTGGAATCAATATGATATTATTCTTTCCTTTTCCTGCTTTCCACTTTGCTGCTTTCAGCCTGACAATACCATAACCTTCACAGTCACCTCTGCAGAGATCCTGCTCCCTCTGGAGCAGCAGTGGAGGCTCTGCAGCTGTTTGCTTCTTCCCCAAAGTCAGATAACAAAAGTTTCACATCTGAACATTTGTACCTTCTGGTTTATGCTTTTTCTGGCTGGTTTATGCTTTTTTTTCTGAAATCCACAGAGTTTTGTGCCTTAAAAATAGTAAAGATTTAAACCAAAGAATTTAATTTTCTCAGCATATTATGGCTCAATTTGTTTTCAACAGCCTTCCTAGAATTTCCTCTTTTTAGAGCACTGCTGGTGCCCTCTATGTTCATATTAACTCCTTAGCATGTTCATTAGCACATCTTTCTACACAAATGTCTTTTCTTTGAAAGCTGGAGTTTTGCTTAACATGTGATATACTCTACCATACTAAAACAATTAATCAAAGCAATTTTCTAAAAACAAAAAACCCAATTGCACAACAATTTACTCTTTGACTCTTCAGACATAATCTTCTTAGATAGTGTGATAACATGTTCTTATTAATAGAGTTGATTATCTGTTTAGAAATATTGTGGTTCTGCATCAATAAAAGTACAACCTTTTTTTTCACCTAGAGAAATAGGCTAGGCCACTGAAAATAAACATATATTTTTGGAAAGTATTGTTCTAAACATGTCAAAGCAGCAGTATTTATTCAGTATTTGTATACAGTGAAAATTGAAGGTGCAGGATGATCATGCTGCAGTATTCATTTCCTGCATAAAGATAAACTGTGTACTACAGATCAGAGAGATCAGATGACATTTAATTGATCCCAATTCAAGAGGTGTAATGATCAAGATAAGCTGACACAATGCCCTGAAGAATAAGACTGTGCACAATTTAAGGTCAGAATAATGTTATGATCAGTCGCTTATGGGCCTGTTGTCAAATAATATGTTCTGGCCATGGAGATTTGAGTTACCTGAGCCATCTCTTTTACAACCATAATAAAAATGAGTAAGAGTAGGTTATGTCTCCCATTCACTGATTTAATGTCAAAGCTGATGCTATCTGGTGGTGGATGTCTTACTGTAAAAGTCCTGGTGACCTATATTTTCTAGCTGTTAGTTGCTTACAAAACAGTAATTGAAGGTGGAATTGATTCTTCCACATTGGACAGCAGAATGCTGAGGACTTGTAGAGGAGATGTTCTCCTTGGGTCAAAGCAAGAGCTGATCCTTTGGGATGCAGGAAGGCTGGGGCTACCCGTGCAGGTTTCCCAAATATGCTCCCATTTTTTCCTTCTGGATACTTTGTCCGAGCAGAATTTGGGTACATCTACCATCTGTCTAATCTTTCTGGACCTAGATCTTTCTTCACCCTAGAGCTACTGCATAGTAATTCAAACCAGGTGCTGTCTCTAGGTGACAGAAACAGGTACAATGCTTCCATGAAACATGGGATCACAAAGGTTTGCTGTACCTGTGTCTGCAAGCTGCACTAAGCCTTGGGCTGACAGCCAAGGTTGCACTTCTGGTCCATGCAGAAACCATGGACACAAAGTGACAGGTGACAGCACTGATACTTCCTGGGAATACAGGGCTGGTTACTGCCCCAGGCACAGTGTGCTTTGAGAGATGCCAGGGAGAAGGGTGGCAGCCAGAGGCCATCAAGCAGTTTATGCTGCCCTGGTAGTACTGCGGGTGTAGTGTGAGGAAATGGGATTCCAGCTCAAAAACACGACAACTCTTGTTCATGTTTCTCCAATAAATATATATATAGTACCCTTACAGGCACTGATACCAATTCTTCAGGTGGTGAATAATGCAAACAACTATCAAGTTCTATTACAAGCAGACCCATTCCTGTTCATTTTACCAAGGTTTGGGATCAGATGTGCAACAACTTTAAGTGCCTGAAGATGCAGGAGGCTGTTATTGAAAGCAATAGGAACTGACAACAAGGTGATTTGGAGTTGTGATTAGAATGGGCACAGCTACACTGGCAAACTCCTTAAAAACTGAAAAAGATGGATAAATATTGCGTGGTGCAGCTGGCTGGTTCAGAGCTTCCTCCAAAACCTGCTTAGCTGCAGCAGCTTGTTAGTACCTTTTCTAGCCTGCTGTGCCCATTCCCATGCTGCCCTCACCGGCAGCTCTTTGGCAAATGCAGCCACAGTCCCAGGGGGTCCCTCGGGGCACCCCCCTCGACCTCCCAGAGTGGAGAAAAAAGGCAAGACAGGAGAGCCAAACACGTGGGGTCTGGTGGTTGTTTATTGCCTCTCTCCCATGTGCCCTCTCTCCCTCGGGCTCTGCCGCGTGGTTTTTCCCTGGTCAGGGGTGGGGCGGAGCCACGGCAGCCAACAACCAATCAGAAAGGGAGTTCCCAGCCCGGGACCGCCCCGGGACAGCCGGTTTGGAGTCGCTCTGCCCTCCCGGTGTCTCTGGTGCCGCCAGGGGCAGGCTGCGTCCTGGCTGAGGCTGGGCGAATCCCGCCCAGCCAGGACAATACAACAGATAAACCTGGCCCACACACCAGAAACAATACCACAGTGAGCCATAAGGGTTATGATGGCTCAGACAGATTTTGGCAGAGTGTTTGAAGTGGGAGAGCTTTGCCTAAAGAGCATTTACACCTTCCCAAAAACTGTTTTAGCTGCATATTGCAGGGGGAAGAGAAAGATCTCATGAAATCTCCAAAATATAAAGCCATTTCCAGGGCTTTATAAGATGCTATAACAAAATCCATTCATGATATCATGTAAAGTAAGGCCTGTGATAAATCAATACCTTAAAACAGCCTGTCTGGGTTTTGGAAGCTCTGCACATTTTGAAACATGGCACATCCTCAGATGTGGCTATTTGCCTCACACACTTGGGGAGGATGTGTGCTGAGACTGTTTCATGCCCTCTATTAGCAAAGGCTTGGCTTTTGCAGCTGAGGGGCCAAATCCCTCTCTGCCACACACTGCCAGAGGGCAGACGGAGAGCACAGCTCCAGGGCTGTGCTCTGGTGATCTGGAAGACGAGATGCAGTGAGGAGTTAGAGGAGAGGTCACAACTACAGGGCTGGGTGCTCCCATGTCTCCTGCGGGGTCTGTGCTGTGCAAAGGGCTGGGGAAGGCAGGGGGCTGATGAGTGTGCTGGGGCTGAGCAGCCTTTCTCTGCCCTCAGCTACGGCACCCTGTCCATCCATGCTGTGCTTAGTTAACACCACCTCTGAATGCCAGCATCTGAGATGCACAGTACAGCTCTTCCTGAAGCCAGAGCAGGTCTCCCATGGGCCCTCTGTACCTCTTTTGCCTCCTAAGAACACTATGAGAAAGAGTTAATTTTATGAATAAAACGCCAGTGACCTTGAGACTTCTATTCTTTTTTCCTGTAGTTACCTTTCCACAGCTTAACACAGCTATTACAGTAATGCATTGCTGGCTCGCCAAGGGCTGCAAACATCGCGTACAAAGAGCTTTCTAACAGCTTGCAGTTATTTTTCTGAGCGGATGGTTCCTTTCTTGTGTTGCTATCCTCATATGTAACTCTGACCTTGCAGGTTTATAGCACAGCAGGGCAAATAGCAAGTGGCAGGAGGTGGGTGGAGAGCCTTAAGAGCTGAAAGCATTGCTCCTGCTTTGTGACTGGGATTGCAGCTTTGCTGTCCACTGCCACAGATGTTGACAATTACTTTTAGCAAGGCTTTAGGAGGTGTTTCACCGATTATCTAGCCCCTCACTTCAAGAAAAACATTTTGGTGCTGAAGTGTCCAAAGCAGGACAATGAAGCTGGTGATGGGTCTAGAGTGTAAATCATATGGGGAGCATTTGAGGGAGCTGGGGTTGTTTAGCCTGGAGAAAAGAAGGCTCAGGAGAGGCCTTATAGCTGTCTACAGCTGCCTGAAAGGAGGTCGTAGCAAGGTGTGGTTCAGCCTCTTCTCCCAGACAATTAGTGACAGGACAAGAGGAAATGGCCTCAAGCTGCACCAGGAAGGTTCAGGTTTGACATCAGGATGAATTTTTTCACAGAAAGGGTTGTCAAGAATTGGAACAGGCTGCCTATTAAAATTCTCTTGTTTCATTCCTTTCTTCTTTGCCTCCATTTCGTGAGTTCTTTTATTCAGAGTTCGGACTGAAACGCAGGAGACACAGAGTTTATCTTCGGACTCAGATGTTTATTATTTCTTATCTATGGCACAGTTGCACAGAATGTGCCTCTAAGTTAACAAGGTAGAAATGGCCCCAGAGTTCTATCTTCCAAGGTCTTTTAAAGCCCAAATTACCCAATTATGGAATGCCAACTAATTTATTTTTACTTATAATCCAATAACTAATCATTCATGTTCTGCACTGCGGGTTTTTGAGCCAACACCAGATCACCCAGGCTTGTGAGAAAGAAGGAAGAAGAAAGAAGAACTAACCTACACCCAAAATCTTCCATCTTCTTACATTATCCCAGAAACCTAAATTTTCTACATCTCTACATATTCCACCCAGTGATATAACTTTAATTACACAGCAACAATCTCAGTACTATCACACAATTTGGGAAGCTTTTCCCAAGGCCTCAGGTCAAATGCAGTGTGCTTCTGAGGATCGTTGCCTGTTAGCACTGAAAGACTGAAATTCTCTGAACTCAGGGTTCCAACAGCTGCCCAGGGAAGTAGTGGAGTCACAATCCTGGAAACATTCAAGAAATGACTGGACACAGCACTTAGTGTTATGGTTTAGTTGGCATGGTGGTGTTTGGTCACAGGCTGCACTTGACGATCTTGAAGGTCTTTTCCAGCCTTAGTGATTCTGTGATTCTTTGTTTCTAATTTATTTTTAAGTCCATACATAGGACAACCTAACAACTCCGAGAAGCTTGGTGTGCAAAGTGACTTCCACCTTCCTGGTCCCCTAGAAAACCAGCAGTTTACAAACATGCAAAAGAGCAGAAATTAAGAGCAAGCTCCTCCACAACCTCCCTCACATGCTGCACTAGCCTGTGTGCAGTGCAAACAGCTGCAACCATTGTTCCCATCTCTGTACATGCCTTGTGAAGGCAAAACACCCTGTTAGCAGTCTCAACCACAGTAACAATCACAGGTCTTGCTTCTACTGCAGAAAAAATTGATTAATTTGACCGTGGTCACAATAAAAACACAGGATAAACTGGGTAAACACAGTCTCAGTGTATCAGGATTTAAATGCCACTAGCAATAAAATGAGGGAGAGCAGGAAGCAATAAAACTCAGCAGTATTAATCTCATTATACTGCACAATCGTTGTGTATTAATAAACTTGTTTTGCACATAGACAATGTGTGCAGTGTAGCTAAGCTGGTGTCAGTATAATAGGTTTTATCTTTTTACTCCCATTCCTATGCACTTTTAAATTCATACTGGAGAGGATGCATAAATTGAAATTTAATTTTCTTTTCTCTTTCAATTGAAAAGAAAGACATCCCCCAAAAACTCATCTTCCAGCATTGCTGTCACCTCCTACACGTTTCATATATTTTAAAGATTCACTATGAATAAAACCACACACATTCAAAGCAAGTCAACTTTTAATTTATTTTGAAAAAAATAAGCTTCTTAATGAGGGTAGACTTCTTAATTGGGAGAACTTGAAAGCCTTACTAGCAAGAGCTGCAGCTGCAGTACCACAGGCTCCTAATAGGAACCTGTTGCATGGAGAGGAGCCTTCATGAGGGGATCCTGCAGGATGAAGGGCCTCCAAGGAAGAAAGCTGGTCTTCAACATGTTCTTGTCAAGCAGGTGTGAGTCACATGAGAGCAGAAGGGAGGTGTAGGACCAGGTGGAGGCTTTCTGCCCACACAGGAAGAGGGGAGTTTTGCAGAGGCGGAGAAAAGGTGACAGGTGCTTTTGGGGAAGGGAGCCGTGGCTGGGAGACAAGGCGCTGCCATGAAGGGCTCCTTGCTGATGCAGTGGCAAGCACCGCCTTCACCTCTGCTTTCCCCCTGAGGTACAACAGGCAGGCTCTGCCCAGCTCCCTCCTGGGCACAAGCAGCCAGAGAACGAAGTCAACACAACATTCAGAGGAATTGCTCTGAGCTGGAGGAGGCCACAGGCTTGCAGAGCAGAGATTGTTGTAGCCAGCCAGCTAAATAAGATGTGGTCAGAAGCAGCTACACAGAGATAATTGGAAGGTAGTGATCATCATCAGACATGCTGTTTTATGCCTCCTGAATGTGCTTCCACAGAGAGGCTCATCAGACTGAACAGGGCTTCAGTAATGAAGCCAAGGGTTAGGAAAGGGTGTTGCCATTGCTGGACAGTCCTGCTAGTCCTGTGCCACCATCCCTGGTGTTGAAGCAATGGGAGGGGCAGTGAGCTAAGCCCACCCCAGAGCTGACACAGGGTTTGCCAGTGAACTCCTGAGACAGGCTGCATGGGCTGTCAGTTGCTGCATGAAAGGGATTACAGGTGTTTTGATCAGTTAAAAGTACTTTAAAATATATAAGCCACTCATAAAATTTGCAAGTTGAGTCTGTGAAAATCCAAGCTTCTGCTCTGAAAGACAGAGAGGACCAGGAGCTGGTTCTGTTGTAATGAGACTGCCAGGGCCTTCTCCAGGGCAGCTTCCCAGACCTTGATGTTTCCTCTCCAACCCTGAAGTGTGTAGTCTGACAGTGTCTAAGACAAAACACTTAGCCTCCTCTCTGAAACCTTCTTGAGTTTTCTTTCACACCTTAAAGCCGCCAGTTCAGGGTACTGAATTACAGCAGCTAAGAGAGACTTAGCAGGGATGAAGTGCTGGAAAAGGGCCAAGAAAAACTGAAACCCAGGCTGGACTAGGTGATCTCCAGCCACCTTCCTCCTGAGCAGAATTTTCCTGCTATTCTGTAATTCTCATCACCATCTTACTCTGTTTTCTTTTAGTGTCACTGTACTACCAAGAATCAGGACCAGCACAGCACTTAATTCTGTGTAAGACACCGTTATTTTCATAATGCCAGTATCTTCTGGGGTTCCAACTCCAACAGCATAACTCCTCTGTCATGCTCAAAAGAGGAGATTCTATTTGGATGTCAACTTTAAATATTGCAAATTGCAGAATGACTCATGACATCAGTTTAACAAAAACATCCTTGCACTGCCAGATTTAGAGAGAGAGCCCCTTGGAAATTTCTTTTTCGGACACCTTTATGCTTGCAAAATCACACTAGGCACCCTACGAACACAGTGGCAACTTTTGCAGAATTATAGAATATAAAGCCTAATGGGAAGCTTTTCACTTTGATAGCTGACTCAAGAGAGAAATTTTCCATTAAAATTACAACAAACACCTGCAGCCAAGTAGTAAGACAAATGTTTTGTTTCAGTTTGTCAGCTACTGGGCTTCTAATGCTCACAGAATCATTGAGGTTGGAAAAGACCTCCAAGATCAAGTCCAACCTTGACAGATCACCACCTTTTCAACTAGACCACAGGATTAAAGGCCACAATCAATAATTTCTTGAACACCTCCAGGGATAGTGACTCCATCACCTCCCTGGGCAGCCTATTCCAATGCTGAACCACCATTTCTGTGAAGAAATTTCTTCTGATGTCCAGTCTGAATCTCCACTGGCACAGCTTGAGGCTATGCCCTCAAGCTATGTCCTCTTGTCCTATCACTGTTACCTGGGAGAAGAGACCAACCCCACCGGGCTACAATCTCAGACAGTTGTATAGAGTGATAAGGTCTCCCTGGAGCCTCCTTTTCTCCTGAACACCCCCTGCTCCTCACAGGACTTGTACTCCAGACCCTTCACCAGCTTTATTGCCCTTCTCTGGACACCTCCTATGGTGAGGGGTCCAGAAATGGACACAGGATTTGAGGTGCTGAGTACAGGGTGCCAATCACTCCCCTGGTCTTGCTGGTCTGACTATATTTGATACACGCCAGGAAGCCACTGGCCTTCTTGGCCACCTGTGCACACCACTGGCTCATGTTTAGCTGGTTGTCAACCAGCACCCCCCCTACACAATAACACAGTATAGTTTACCACCATGAACTATATTACAAAACCATTTATGAGTCATGTTTTGTTCCATTAAGCATCCCCCCAAAAGTATGTTTTCTGTATGATCCATCCATTAGAGTCTCCTACTATGTGAGGGCTTTTTGGGGGGGCAAGGTAGTATTTTTGCAGGCCAGAGAGATGTATAGAAAACTGAGAACTAACTGACTGCATACAGTTGGAGAAAATATGCTATATTAAAGCAGTAAGGCTTGTCAGGGAGATGAAAGAACCCTGGCTTGTGTGTATTCAGCCAGTTACACAGAACAGCAAAACCCTCCAGGCAAACAGTTTCATTAAACATTAATTTGTGAAGCACTTCAAAGTTTAGGTTGAGGCGTGCTTCTGTATAATACATCATATTATTTATCATCTAAAAAAGTTGTTTTGAATGCAATTAGGGAATAATCCTACAGCTCTCAGGAGTGATTCAGTGGAATTCAAGGAGGTCTCACATCATTTAACAAAGACAAACATACAGCAAAGGAAGGGCTTGCAAGTCTCTCTCCCTTTCAGTTTGGCAGCTCAGAGGGAAAAAAAATTGTGGGCTCTAAAACACCTTTGATTGATTTGCTTGAACATTTCAAGCCTATCAAAGTAGCTTAGCTCATAGAAGACAGCTAGCAGTTATTTACACTCATCCATAGTGTGCTGAAAATTGGACAAATGGTAACCTTCACAGCAACGCTGATTAGAAGGTTTTGCATAGGATGGGCAGAAACTCAGCCTTACTCTCCAGTCCCTTCCTCACCCCTGAGCTGAAGCTGCTGCTGTTGCATCAAGTGCTTGGGAGCAGCAAAGAGAACGTCTTTCCAAGAAGCAGAGGACTGAGGGGGGCCGTGACCCCAGAGAAGATGACAGCATGGAAGAAGTCAGCATGAAGTAGAGCACCTGTCCCCATGCCCTCACTGCTCCTCCTGCACAAGTCCAGCTGGCAATGCAGGACAAAGCCCTACCTGCGGGATCAGCAAACAAAGATTAAACTGTCTGCACCTACCCTCTGATTTTATTATAGGTATACCTATCTCTCACTGCCAAAAAATGAACAGGAATAGGGAAACATTATTTCAACAGCAAAGACAAAAAGATGTCATTCTCTTAAACATATGGGACTATTTAGGGCAGTTAGGATTTCACATAAAAGCTGAATTCATGAAATACACAGGAAATCAAACCATCAGGTTATATTTTCTTGTCTTTTTTGTGAAGTACTTTAGGAAGCACTTACAGATGTACAAGTGTGTAAGAGTGTACTTTCTTCTATAAGGAATGACCTTTACCTTCTACTTGCTCACCAGTCTTCAACTCAGTGCAGCATGCTATGCTGTACAGTTGCTTATGCATGTTCATACAAGAAGTCCTAAAAAGCACTATAATTTCAAGAACTGCTTTGTAGGCCTATTTTCTGTAACAGCTGTATTATTGTCCATGTCCCCAAATTCCCTGCTGTAAAGCAACTATTTCAGAATCTCATCTAGCTCCTTTACTAGATCAACTACCAGGCACCACTGGAAGAGAAAAAAAAAAGGAAACATAGAAATTTGAATCTTTTGTTAATGAATAGCAGTTACTGTGAATGGGAGCTCTCACATTGGTGCAATTGAAGATGAATTTTCCACCATACAGAAAGTTCTAATATTCTTTGCTATTGAAATGGCAAATTAACAGCAGCAAGCCTCCATTGCTGACTCCTAAAAACCAGCTGCGGTGGGAGAGCCCAGCAGCACCAGACCTAACACTGCTCTAGAACCAGCTCCAGCTGAGGTTTGAAGGCATCTCTGGAGGTGATCTAGTCCTACACTCATCCCCCTACATACATACTGGTCTGGAAAGAGACTCCACAGCCCCTAGGGGCAACCTGCTCCACTGTCTGATCGCCCTCATAGGAAAAGGTTTTTCTGAGGCTTCAGCATGCTCCTGTATTTCAATTCATGCCCATTGCCTCTCAGCCTGCCACTAAGCACCACCAAGAAGAGCCTGGCTGGTTTTACTCCCCCTTCCATCATGTATTTGTGTATTGGTAAGGTCCCCCCCTCAGCCTTTTCCAGGGTGAGCAGTTCCAGCTCCCAACCTTTTTGTACAACTTCCTAATCATCGTGGCCTTTTGGTGGACTAGGTCCAAGTCTGTCTCTCTGTCTCGTACCAAGGAAACCCAGCTCTGAACACAGCACTGAAGATCTGAGAGGAAAGGATCACCTCCCTGACATGCCAGCAACACTGTTCCTAACACCTGGGAGACTGCTGGCTTTGTTGTAGGCTGGCTCAAGGTCAGCTTGGTACCATGATTCCCAGTGCATTTTCAAAACTCACCTGAACACAAGCTTCCCCTTTCCTGCTCAGCATCCAGGCATCACCACACCACACCTTCACTTCACCCTGCTCCACAGCAGGGCTGGCAGAAGGCCCAGCACAGCTCATGGCCCAGGACTGACTCAGCAGCAGGGAGAGGAAGCAAGCTTTTTAGTAGCCAGGAACAAGTTCAGCAAGTTTCCAGGACTATCAAAGAAATCTTTTTACAGTAAATGCTTTACTATGAAAGTTTTCATAAAAGCACCTAAGAAGTTGGAAGTGGTAGATGAAAAATTTGCCCAGTTTTTACAGTATAGAAAGCAATTAAAGAGCACAAAAATACAACATTTGAAGTTCTCTATTTCCCCAGAATGATGTAGCAACACGAATTAGGCTACCTCGCCCCAGCCAAACCTCCAAAATACTCATGTATCACCATAGCCTGTAGAAAGATTATAGTTTTTATTGATTTATTGTTTTACAGATTCAGCTTTCAATAATAAAGTTCAATAAATCAATTCCCTAATCATAAAAACTCATTTTACACATTATGTACAGGTACCCAAACGTGTCACAGCGATACCACAGACCTTCACACAGAACAAGCTGGGGAGAGGCGCTAAGGGCAAGGACATACATTCAGAGATCAAGTCGTGGATATGCACAGTGCTTTTGGCACACCTCACTGAAGATTGCCCACACAGGGACAGTAAAATAATCCCAACCAAGTGATTACATGGATTAGTTCAACTACATTAATTCCAGGAGGAACACTTAATTCACAATTAAACTAGCCATCAGAAGAGATTTAAGTTGAATCAAATGCAGCTGAACTAATCATTTTAGTTTTATTAAGCAACCCCCTATAGACAAACCATAGGCCTTGAGATCTGTCTGCAATATTAAACACATCTTTTTAGCTGAGAGATGCAGAAGTCTGAGGACTGAGGGAACTCAGGTATGAGAAGTATTCTTTGGCAGTTGGATACAAATATAAAAAATACATTACTTTTGTGGGCTAAACTAAGCTTTTCCCGTTACTGCCAGCACCAGAACTGCTTCAGTGACACAGTAACATTTACATATCAGAACATAAACACAACCTTGCATTTTAATGAAACAAAATTCGTATTACAGATAAACATCAATACTCCAGATACCCTTTAACAGGCTACCCACTCCCCACAAAAAAGTTGAACTTAACACTCAGTGAGAAAACTTGCCCATGTCAATGACAGAGCCCAGGAAACATTGCACAACTGTTCACCTTCTCTGCAATACAGGACCTGGCACACACAAGAGACCAGTCTACAAAGTGTACTCTGAATACTCCAGCTCCTATGGAAAGCTATTTGATGTCAAAACCCTTAGTCAATTTATTGAATATTCCTTTCTCCTTTATGAGATAAAGTAGACCACAGGTCTCTTTCTGTAACTGCAATCTAACCTTAGTATGATGAAAAACTGCAGCTAAGAGTTTATGCAATCTGCTTTATAACATTACATCAAGCAACACCAAATTAAAATACACCATTTCACAATAAGGCAGACATTCATTTAAAATCTGGCAATTCCCTTTTAAAAACAGCTGTTTTCCCTTCTAGTGACATGGCTATCCCAAAGGAGATGAAGCCAGGCTCATTTTGAAGAGTGGGGGGGGAAGGGGAAACAGGAAACACTTCCAGAATGAAGCATTCAACAGTTCTGCAACCTGCAGGGCAGAAGGCTGCAGTATTAATGTTTGTCTCCAGTAATACAGATCTAAAGATATTGCTTTGTCCAAATGCAGCCATAAGCTTGCCATTTTAAACTGCTTCCAACAATAGGAATGTGACTCAAACAGGGCATTCCACCATGAAGACCATTTAGCCAGTATCTCTACTTAGTTATCTCAGTGCTGAAATACTGTAGTACAGCTTCACTTCATCTTCCTTCTTGTCCACTTCAGACTCCCATTCAAACTTCTAATGCTCAGTCCAGAACGAATACAAATAATAAAAGGCTTAAGCAGACGCCCTTGCTGGGCACACAAGTACAAGCAGCAAATGACATTTAGCCATGGAAGTTGACCCAGCCCATTTTCAAATCTTTCAGCAAATGATGCCAGAGCCTTATCCTGCTTGTTTGCTTGAGTGAGCATGTTATGGGGAAAACAGGTATACAAACAATACATAGTACTGTTTATGCTTATTCCCAGTGGAAAACTGACCTGATGCTGAGATGTTGCATTCACTCAGGCCTGCAGGAATACTTTCATTCCACCACATAAAAAAACAAACTGGATAGTGCAACACAGACTACCTAATCCACTTACCATAGAAGTTTCCATCCCTTTTATGGAATCTTCTCAGTATTTCTAGAACTTGACACCTACAGCTGGCTTAGTCATCCCAGCCAAGCTGCAGTCTTTATTTTCAGTTAACAAAACCAACTTCTCTGAATTCACATACTATATAGTAAATATATCTGAAGATAAACCATTAGCTCTGAAATGCCTGACCATGAAGAATTAAGAAGAAACAAAGATGGGAGTTCTTTCTTGGTTTTAAGGACCTTCAGGGCATGGAACTCCTATTTACATTGTCCTGTAGATCTCACTAGACTTAATTCTTGCACGTCCATTTTGACACTTGAATGTCAAAGTGAGGCAATTCACCTTTGTTTTTAGTAACGTCTGTCTTTTCCGAACGGGAATCTGTGAATTCCCCTCCCCACAGATTCTCAGGCATTCACACAGACTCTCTAGAAAGGTAAGACACTTTATTGAATTTTTTTGATAAATTAAGAAAGGACTATGAACCAGACTTATGGGTCACAGGTGCTTGTAAACAGACATCAATTCCTTCCCACAGAAAGCCTGACTCCATGCACTCAGCCCGAAGTCACTTTCCCCAGCGTTGCTCACAGGCTGCATAGTGATGGAGGGCAGAGAAAAAGTCTTCATAGCTGATGTTTAGGTGGGAAGGCAAAGAACTGAGAAAGCAATTTAGAAACATTAAAATAAGCTTTTATAAACACCACACTATTCATACAGCCACTCAGGAACATCACTAAAAGCAAGTTATTTTCTGAGTAAACCTGTGAAGTTGTTCTCAACATGGTTATTGTCACTCATCTCTAGTAACTAAACCAGTCACCCTCTAAACCAAAACCATTAGAGCACACAGGGCCCTTCAAATCAGTGAAAAGCTGGAGCAGCACAGGTGTGCCTACACATTTCAAGGTGCTATAAATGCGCTCAGATTTAAGAAGTTCAGCAAATCTAGTCAGTTCAGTTATTACTAAAATTGAAAAGTAATCCATAGGTGTGATCTTCTTATATTATCCCATTTCCCTTGTAACCTAAGTTTCCCTGTCAGAAACCTGAAAGCCACAGAAAATCAACACTGATGTAAGTGACACTGTCAAACGGGACTGGACCACAGACTAGGTGGTAACAGAAGTTGTTCCTTATACCTGAGGCATGAAGCCTGCTGTTGCTTAGTCAAGGCTAAAAAACCCAACAGTGAATGTTCGACAGGTTACATTTAATAATTTTTAAATACCCTCAAATCAATCTCCAGACACTTGTTCAGCTGGATCTCCTCTTTTGGCCAGTTCCATAAACCAAGTCATAAAGATTCGATCAGCTAGATATTATTCCAGTGTGCTTCCCAACATTTATAAGCAACTCACATGATTTCTGTCAGTCTGATGTGCCACGGAAGGAATCCTAATGTGCTGTCCACAGGACCAAACTTCAAGACTAAATCAGGATCAGGAAATCCATTTGTACCTGTAATAACAAGTTACATTAGGTTTTATTAAATTCATCAGAGGATTTGTTTTAGTTCTAAACCTAAAGGCATCTGCTTTTTCACTAAATGCTGGTTTTTTTTTTTTAAATGAAGGTCCCAAGGACAAGTTAACAATTAAAAGCCCAAGAGGACAGACTGGTCTTGCAACACCTGAACGACCAACTCAGCAAAAGCTTAAGCAGCCACTGCAGGCCCAGCCAGACTGTTATTTTTACATCAAGTAGTTTTCAAAGACTTTGTCCAGAAACTACAAGAACAGTTACATTGTTTTGAGTAACAGCAAACCTTAACAATGCTGTTTAATCTGACTTGTTCTAGTTTTGTCTTGGCAAACTCGATTTTAGTAGCACAGAACATGCTGTACCCTGACTCTACCTACTATAGTCCTTACTTAAACTATGTGGAGCTGCTGTCGAGTAAAAGGACTATTAACAAAAAAAAGCTTAAGGAGGTTTCACTGAAGAACACCTTGGTATTACAGACCATCAAGAAAAAAAATACCCTGTTGGATGACTTGTCTCTTTCTCAGTACAGGACCAGACAAATTTTAGAACCAACTCACTATGAAATTTCAAGCAGAATGTTGCAGCTGACATCTTTCCGGTTAGATGAGTGAGGAAGAACAGGGCAGTATTTCTTTTTCTGTTACTATGTGGACAACCTGACCCACTGTAGGGCAGAGCTAGGTAATATTGATGAATTTCACTAGGTGCCCACACTCTTACTATCCATACCTCGAAACCCCAGCCAGTCATTTCCTTCATGACAGCATGCTACTCATCTTCTGAGGCTGAAGACAATTAGTGACCAAACACCACTGCCTCTGTCTCCCTTCCATATACTTCTGCAATGCCTAAGCTACTCCAGGCTAAAAATGACAGACAGGAAATAGGCTTAGAATGAGCAGTCTGAGTCCAGCTTTCCCTGCTAATTCTAGCAAATTGATTAGAGCAACATGTGAAAACCAGCAGAACACCCCAAGGGGACCCAAGAAACTAAACTGTTCCTCTTGCACCTACCTAGCTCATCTGAAAAGCATTCCAGCAGTCATAACTCTGTTTCGCTATAATGCTGCAATTAGTCATTATTATTGTAGGCTATTTCTTGTCAACCCTTCCATTATCCACTAATTCTACAAGTTAAATGCAAGAATGCTTATACTGGGTAATGACTACCTTTAGCAGATAAAGTTTAATACAGCCTACTTGCTCCAAACTGCAGATGTTATTTCTCGTTTCCTCATTTGCTTAAAAAAAAACACCACTAAAAAAACCACTCAAGAGCCTTTTACAACTTTCAGAGTAGTAGTAGAGGATCTTAACTTCAGGAATAACAGAAAAGGAAATTAAGGTCAGATTTTGCTCCGCCCAGGTTTTGAAACTGAAGCTGGAGATTTTTCAAAAAGTTCACATCGTCCCTCCCTATGGATGCTGAAAAAGCTTCAGCAAGGAATTTCTTCAGCTCTCAGCAGCATTTTGTGAGAACTCTGTCTTTCCTATGCAAGTAAGTCAAAATAATGTTACAGTTTTGTAAACTTCTGCACCTACAGGGTGTTGTCCACCATTGTTATGGCTACAACTAGAAAAATATTTAGAGATGGGTGCCTTAGAACTTGGCCAATCACCCTAAGGGGTGGATGGCCAAAAGAACCAATTACCTTATGCCATACAGTGCACTTTTTGCGAACTAACATATAAAAACCCTCTCTGAGAAGCTAATAAATCACTTCGGCCTTCTTTTACCCTGAGCTCGGAGTCTGTGTCGTTTCTCCGTTCCACAGCCAGAACAGCGACACCTCCCCACTGAATCATCACAACAGTCATCCTTTTACCGGAGGTAAAGAAGCTATTTTCCCAAGCATGTGCATTTCTAAGGAAGGATGAAGTTTTTAGATATGAATGTCTTGTGCCACAGTCCAAATCTTATCTCAAAGTCAAGAAAAAAATTGCAAAGCAAAAGCCACTTATGTGTTCAGAAGCTAGCATGTTAGTATGAAAGAGCTTTGCAGGGAAGCAGTGAATACTTAGAAGTGGGACTCTGGAGGAAGTGGACAGCTTTACTCATAGGCTGATTCAATAGCTGAGTACTCCTCAGCTGGTACAGCAGCAGGATCTTCAACACTGCAATGGCTTTTCAAACAGCAAAAGACCTTCAGAGAGCCCAGTTAATGCTAACACTTCCTTCTGGTTCCTATCTGAAGGAAAATGAAAATGCACACTGTAGTATTACCGTCAGAACAGCCTACTAAAAAACACAGTACTGTGCTTTCCACTCTGCATCCATTTCTCTACCTAAACGTATCAGTGCTACAGATACTTTACATGTGGAAGCTCCCTCAGAACTGCTAGAGTTACAGCAGTCAAGTTTAGCACACACAAGATAGAAGGATTTGGGAGCAGACTTTAAAAAACAAAAGAGGCCAAAAGACTTGCACACTCAAAGAATGGGAATCTGGCAACATCCCTTCTAGGCCAGGAGTTCTGTGAGGGGAACATGAAGGAATTTTAGAGCTGATAACTCTACCCTTCTCTTCTCCACATAGGTTTTACAGGGCAACTTGAGTAGCCTTAATTGGTAGTCACGTTCTTTGCTGGAAGGCAGACAGACAGCAAGTAGAGACAATATTAAAATGCAGCTGGCACCTACTTTTCTGAAAACAAGCTGGTTAGCTGAGGCATTGCTCAGAAGAAAGTACTCTTACACTGCAGAAAACTCAAGCTGTAAGAATTAAGTGCATGACTGAATTAAGAACAAGAAAAGCCACATGACAAGCTAGAACCATACCATTTTAGGACTAGGCTTCAATAACTGCACCCTAAACATGAACAGAAAGTTTAAAAACTACATTAACAGGTATTTAAATCAAAATGTGAAACCCCAGAGATTTACATAAGACACTATGAATGCAAACCCTAAAAATAAAACTATTCACGTATTGCTTTTCAGAACACGCTCTCAAATCAGTAATGCACAGATGCTTACATTCAATACTGTTCCATTAAAAATGCACACAAACGAAATTTGCCTACAAGTAAAACAAAGTTTCCAAAGCTGCTGCTAAATAAATGAAAGATGAAATGAAAGAGTACTTCACCTCCAACAATGTCCTAAACATTAAATAAACAAATTAATAAGTAGGACTAGTTACAGATATTAGCCTTAGTTATTAGCCACATACATTAAGCGGCCTGTTTCAAAGTTCATAGTTTTGACAATTAGATTTCTCCTCCTGTGCTCAGCTAGCATGCAATACTTCAAAAATAAATCTGCTAATTTTAAGACTGGACCTAATACCTTTAATATATCCAGACAGAAGATCCCCAACAAGTTTGAAAAGCTCCAGTTAAACATCACGGGCTGAAACACATACATGGGTAACAACCGTCACCAGTTCTCCATTGAATTAGTGACTGTTCTGAAGAAGTGATTGTTAATTTTCTTTAATTGCCTTTGGAGTATAACAGAATAGATGCCCTAAGTTCTTCTTCAGGTGCCTTATTAAATACATTTAATAATTCCATTACAGGAGGATGCTGACAACAGGGATGGAATTCAGTAGAAGTTAAGTGGCCAAACTGCCATCCATGTAAGTCCATCCACAAAACAATTCAGCTGACCACCCACATGAAAAAGAAGAAATCACTCTCTAAAGTCCAATTACTGGGAACCACACTACAATAAAGTGCCTAAAGGCATCCAAGTTCAAGTGTGCAATTTGAAACCTGAACCCTGCCAAGCTAATTACAGCTGCAATTAACATGCACAGATCACCTAGGCAAGCTGAGCAACTCATTATAGCTCCATAGTGCCACTGGAAAAGTGGATACTAATTCTAAACTACTTCTCCCAGATGTGGTATTAGGGCAGTCCTGCCCTTTTCACAGCTATTTCATGTAGCCACACATCTCAGTGCAGAGTCAGTAATCTGTATAAATTAGTAATGAAGATAACTAAGATAGTGTGGGTTATACAGCAGCAAGAGAACAGCAAGTGCTCTATCATTTGCACTCAGGGTAGTAGTCAGGCAGCAGGAACAGCTTAAATCGCTGATCTGGAAAAGACTCCGCCCACCCACGTTTGCAACTTGCAGGAAGTTAAGTTAGAATAGTCTAGTTTTAGGTGATCCCAACAGTATTTTTTTTAAAAAGCTCATTGCAGAACATACCACAGAGGCTGTAAACTCTGAAAAGCCAAAACTCTACAATTTAGCTTAATATTTACGCTAAAGAATTTTTCTGCTTAAAGAAGCAGCTCAAAAGGCAATAAAGCAGTAAGAATTTTTTAACAGAAGCCTAAAAACAATAATCATAACTTACTCTGGTAGACTAAACATCAAGATGCATACATTCCAAGCTATAAATATACTAGAAACCAAATTGTTATGAATTGAGTACTCTTTCCCCTCCTTCCCACAGACCATATTATACTTACTACTTAATAACTTGTCTAACATATTCACATCCAGGTCTGAATGTGTTCTTTGCTGCTGTGCTACCAACTGACAGAAGTTCTGAGCAGCTTTGACTATGTCTGCTTTTCCATCTTCCGGAGACAGCACCTTCAATGTAGATTGGCAATTTAAAACTGAAAGTACAAAACATAGTTTAAAAGCAACAGAAATATAGTTGTTTTGCATGTGCTTTAGACAGTCACAGATACAGTTGAAAGTAACTTGTAGTTTACTTCACATATTACAACTAGTCACAGATATATCTCATCTATCTCTTAGAGAAGTGGGTAAGAGTTTCCTGGGTTTGCTGTATTACTAAAACACAAGCTTAAGACAACTACTTAGAGAAGTGTTGTGAGAAGGGGTTTAATTCAGTCTTGAAATGTAGTCTTCCAGGAAATTTGGATTGGTTCTTACATTGTCAGGCAAAGCACTGAGAGGAAAGGTGCTTGGATAGTAACCTAAGGGGTTCAGGGAAAGGAAAGAAAAAAACCCAACAAACTAATTCCTACCCTAGAAGAGGAAGCTGTTTTTAACAGCTACTGTGTACATTCACATGACACAATGATTAAGCTGGGGGCCTCCCTCAATCTCATCACAACATCTTGATGCAGGAGTTACAATAAGGATCTAAGATTGGTACATTGAAGCTAGGAACAAGATAATAGTCCAGAATTCACCTATTTACCTGTAATCATGTCTGTGATTTAAGAGGACATTTCACAACAATAATTATCTTATTGTCTACAGTATTGAGAGGCAAGAGTCTTCTGACACTATATGACTTGCATCATTGTCAGTTCTGGTAAGGTACCCAAGAGGTAAACTTGCCAAGGAAGCTGAAGGCCACAGATGGTGCACTATAGCTGGCTTGAAGTTAAGTGGGTTAAATACCAAAGTGTCAACCCTTTAGACTGATATCAAACTTAAGATAGTTATAACCAGATACTTAAAAATAACATTGCTTAAAACTGCAGACCCTGACTGCAAAGGACCACACAGCACAGTCAAGATCATAAGGACACCTAAAACCCCTCAGTTCATCTATCCAAAGCCACCACAATGAAAATAATTGTTCCTCGATATTGCTTGATTTGCAAATTTGCATCAAACCTACGTTAAATATTTACCAGTATCCCTAAGTGGAATACATGTAATTTTGTTTTTCAGAAGAAGTGAAAAATTGCAGGTAATAGTAAACTGGATAGATGTCAGCTTGTTCAGTTGAAAATATGAAGCACCTAATTGACTGCGAAGCCTTCTAAAAAAGAATGAAAAATTTAAAAAGAGAACAGAAAACACCTCTGCTTTTCAGTTTCCAGCACAAAAGGTTCCTGAGATTTAAACACACTCTTTCCATCAGCAAGTCTGAGAAGTCTTTCAGTAGTTTGTTTGGTGTGAACATAAATATCCCAACTTAGTTAAGTGTAGCTAAGTATGCTGGAGTTTAAGACATTAATAGCCTGTCTACACCATTTTCTGCTGGTTATTTCAACCTTCACAGGAAGAAAAAGAAATAGCATGAAACCTGGGTTTTTCTACATAAATGCTAGCTAGCATCTTAGGCTAAGTTGTTCATAAGGCAAGTGCATGCTACAACATTAAAGTTTATACTGGAAAACTGGCCCAAAGGATTTTGGTATCCTGTCAGCTCTCGTAGGGGAAGCAAAACTTGCAAGCAGCATTTTAAATGCAGCTAAATGTACTACAGCTTGTGCAGTCTTTTTCTAAGTCTTTGAACTATGATAGTCTTAAAACCTAAGGGTTGTTTAGGTATTTTATTACAAGACCTATTTAAATATTATGAGTTCTAGTTAGGAGAGCTGTATCAGCCCATCCCTTTAAGACAAAGGCCTGATTTAAGTACATGCCTGTGATTTACTTTCTTGTGAATACACTTCCAGCATTTGTCTTAGGCAGCAGATGAGTAAATGAGTACTTATATCAGATACTACTGTATAAGGAACATCAGCCTTGAAACATACTCCTACTTTCCACATCTATATACATGCAAAAGCTATTATTACCAAATTTTTTTTTAACTTGTGCCCTTTTCCTTCCTGATGGCATTATACCTTGCCATGACAACCAGCAGTCTTGCTCTTTCCCTTCTTCCTTCCCAGTTTGAGGCATATGTTTGGAAAGATGGAAGCACACACATTGTTAACTTGACATCAGTCCCCTTACACTTTAGTGCTTTTTCAACTCTCAGCAAAAGAATTAATTTCACTGAAACAGTGGGGAGTTGAGGTACACTGATGCATTGAAGGGGTCATGGCACAACAGTCAGTCTGAAGGAAAGATCATGCCATCCAGTAACGATTACTACAGCAAGGAAAGAGCAATGTTTTCCTGTTAGAACAAATACGCACAATGGAAGTTTAATACTAGCCCAGTAAGGTTGCATGTTTTCTGATAATCAGTTCTTAATGGAGAAAAAGGTCACTGTACATAGGAATGTGTTTAAGTAAAAGCAGAGTTATGATTGATACACAGCTATTAGAGGCATACCAAGCCCCTCTTGTAGTTCATCTCACCTTGACCAGTTTTGTCTTGATTTGCAAATTCCACGGTATACTTGGAGCAATCTAGTCCCAAGAGTTCTTGCTGCTGTTTTAAAATTTCATCCATCAATCTTGAATTATTTCTCTTGAAAATACCTTTAAGAAAAAAGTTGCATGTCAGCCAACTCCTATAAAGTGTGCTACAAAATAAAACTGACACTAAGCAGGAAGAAAAAATTAGTACCAGTTTCAGACTGGAGTTCACAAGTATGGGTAAGAATTCAAAGCAAATGCTTCTGCACGTGACTAATCTGAGTGACCTTGGGAAGTCAACTCATGTGCTTTTGTTCTTCTTACACCCAGCCTGATTTAAGTAGCAACTTGCAATTGCGTAAGGGATAGCTTAAGACTTAGTACATTGTCCTTAGTATGCTAGAAATAGAGAAAGCAATAACCAGCACAGAATGACTAAGTCAGAGTAACACCAAATTTCTTTAATGCCCACGTTGCTTAAGTCTGCTACCACTTATTGCCACATCCCTAAGGCTGCAGGCTAACAAAGCAAGTCACCACTAAACCAGCATTTCGTGTTTCAGTAACTGTCCACCCTTAAGCCATCCAATAACATGGATTTCCTAATACGAGAATTTCACAAGCTGTATATTTCAAGGAGTTCATGCAGTCCCCAAGGCCTTTTTACACTTACATATTTAAGGCAGACACATTTTGAATGCAGGAAATTACAAAAGCTTGCTTCAAACATACTTGGGTTCCTGTACTAAAATAAACGCTAGCTTTTAAGAAACATAACTCAATTAACTCAAATTAAAAGCCACAGCAAAAACTAAATGTTATAGCTTAAGTATTTACAATCCAAAAGCATGGCTAGGCATATTCAATCAGGAACTGGATAACGCTTTTATCACATGGTAGTCAAGTTTTTACTCATTTTAATTCAGAAACCTTATGTCAAACACTTTCATTGACCAGTCTAAAAATGCCCACGCACTGCTCTTACAAGACAGTGTAAGACATGCAATCTTATGATCAGTCTTAGGATTCAGCACCACAACCTGACTGTAGGATCTGGAACTGCTACAACAGTTCCCACATTGGTCAAACAGTGTATAAGCACCAGATTAAGACCATAATACACTAGGAGTTAGTTTGCAATATGAAGTGATGCAATGCATTTATTTAATATGCTGGCCTTTAGGCCTAATGAATTAGTATTTTTCTACAGTCTTCATCAGAGGTTTTAATAGGTGGCAAAGTATCTATTTTTCCCTCTCATTCTGGATACTGCCTGTAAAAAAAACCCTATTTCATTATACAAGTGTTAGTGGTGTTTATAATTGATTTCACATGTTTACAGAAAAGCAAGTTGTGGTAAGGCACAAACCTCTACAGAAAAAAAGCATGTTAGAATACTTTCACTAAGTTTAAACTAAAGTTAAATTGTTGCTCTTTGTGCTCCCGCTTTCTAGTGTATACTTACACATAATAGAAATTGAGAATGCTGCTCTAAATAATGCTGTTTGACACAACTCTGCTTGGCTCAGTCTGTTTCATTCTGGGGTTAGCACAGATTGTCTTCCTTACACCCAAGGTCAGTAGCGCAGCCACTGCGATTACTAATCCTGCACCCTCTTCAAGGAAGACCTGTACAGGGCTGCATATGCCTCACCTCTAAGAGTCACTTGACTTCCAGACGCTTTTAGAGAAATAAAACTATGTTCAATATCCAGACAAACGTGACAAAATTAGGAAAGGCTCCCAATCTGGGAAATCAGCTGCTGCTCTTCTTCCCGTTCCCCACTCAACGCTAATGATATCAAATCCTTTCCCATGAAAAGTTTTTGCCTATTCCTGTCAAAGACTGGAAGAACTCATTTAAGACTCCACACTCCAGCTCTAAAGTAAATTAAGACATTGAGGACAACAGGTAGAAGCACTGACCAAGGTGTTCGCTTCTCAGTAAAAATAAACATCAGACAATGGACTTGGGCCAGCTCCAAAGTGAAGGCCCGTAACACACACAACAGGTACGGAAGACTTGCTAAATGAATGTGTTCTTAAGATTTATCTGAGTATCATTCTTCTATTCTGCTCATTTATCTCACCCACCCCCTCAGTTGTTCAAGCTTGGTAACCGCATGACTCTTGGATAGTGGTTTAACAAATAGGAAGCGACTGTAGTTGTACCACGTAGTTGCAGTATGCCTTCCTTGGAAAGGCCTCCACACCTAAATTCCTACTGATCCATCAACCTTGACACATACACAGTTTTCCTGAAGGGAAGATCCTGAAGCACAGCAGAAGGTAGTAAAAATTTGAACTAACTCAGATCTTAATTAAAAACCAACAGCATTTGGGAATATTCCTTCAACATTTTGTCTCTCAGTCAGTGCCCAAGAGACTTATGAACGCACATCACTGCAAACACAGTCCTGCCAGATGCAATGTTCATAGGCCAAATTTGACTTCAAGAATTTTACATGGTTGTGACTCAGCTATATGCTCCACTCCCTTACAGTATCTCAAAACCCCATTTGTCTACAAAGCTAATTTTTTTTAAACTTTGGAAATGTACCCAAGTTAGTTCTGGGAGATGCTGTTGCTTAATTTAAACATGACAAATATAGCAAACAAGTGCATGAGTAGGCCAACTCAGTAACAGAATTACAGTGTTCCTAGGCACTGATACTTAACTCTTGATTTATTGCTACCCTCCAATTTTGTTCACAGTCCTCCACACAAGCTGAAAGCAAGTCCATAATGTGATTTTAACATTACAAAAAATTAGTGTTTGACAGAGGGCTAATAAATTTTAGCAATACAACAGCTGTTTGCTGTTACATGAAAACAAAATTTGCACTACTCCTGTTTCTAATATGGAACACGAACATGAAATTGTCACTATTATTTCTCATCAGAAGAATTTCTGGTTTTGAAAAGCAGAGACATTTGTTCAGTCAGAACTCTGGAACCTTTGCAAGCTGGTGCAAATGTGTAAGTTCCTGGAAATGAAGAGTTCTATGAATTGTATGTATTTAAGCACTGAAATTCCCAAAGCAGAAGAGTATAAAACCCCTGGTCTTGGTTTGTCTATTTTAACTACTGAGAACTTGTGAGCTGTTTTCAGGGATAATACTTGTTTTTACAACACAAGCTGCAAGCATGCTGTTGGTCATTTGTTCCTGTTAGAGCTGAGGCAAACCAGAAGTATTTTAGCTTCCTGCAGTAGTCCTCCATTACACAGGTCTTTTCCAGGGCACACACCTTTTGCTCAGATTTACAGCAGCTACAAGCCATGCCCCTTTGCAACTGTGGTGTTGCAACATTTTAGGGTTAGATACTGACAAATGAAGTTTGTAATTAAGAGGCTGCAAGTTCAGCAGGTGTAAAAGTAACAAGAATTGTGAAATGGAAGTAAAAAACTGGCACAGAGAAACACCAGGTGATGTCAACCATTTGTTTGTCTGACTAGACCACCACAGTCACCACCTGTTAATGCCTTAATGGCATCTCAAAGTTCAACATTCTCAATTGCCCTGCTTTTTAAAGCAGCACAAACTGGTAAAACACAGAACAAGTTAGCTCTTCCTTGCAAGGGAACACCTTACCAAAGTGGAGCCTAGTAAAGAACAAGTCTCCACAACATTTGTTATTTGCTTTCTCAACTTCTTTCCAGTGCTGACAAGGAAAGAGTTATCAAGAGTTATAATTGTTATCAGGTAATAATCTGCTCAAAGTATTAAATATTAACATTTTGAGAAATATCAAACCATAAGCCACTTCAAAGAACGCATATGCAAGAAATTGTTTTAATACATGAACAACTTTTGCCTACGTCCTGTTGGATCATGCTGGTTGAAAACAAAGGAAAGCATGGCCATTACAGTGGACCTCACAGGATATGGAATGCTAGAAAAAAGTATCTTGTTTATTCCAAGAGTCTAGGAATAAAAGTAATTCAAGCTTGAATATAGCTGAAGTCACTTAAATTTCAGTCATATTAAGGCCACTTAAGATAATGCCAATCAAACAAAGAACTTGAGTTAGAACTTAGAACTTCATAGGTGACCATTCCTCACTCATTTCTTCTTGGAGGAACATTCTGCACTAAGAGAACAGGAGCTCATCAGCAATTTAGATAAAAGATACCTCTTTTGTACTTCCCATTCCTTTAAGGAGATTACCTTCTAAAGATTAGCGTTATCCCTTTTAATAAATGTGGTCTGAGAACTCCTCTCAACTCGACACCAAAATGCAATTGTTAAATGTGAAATTTCACATGGGTGAAGGCCCACAGCAGATGATACCATATGATACTGTTACCTCACAAGACATAAAACTGCAACATATTTATCTTTCCCGGTGAAATTGACACGATGCACACCCAGAAAATTTTATGGATTGATCAAATCAGCTAAACTACCAAGTAATCTAGAAGAGACTAGAAGCCTGTGTTTGGGGCTAATGAAATAATTTCTTTTGCATACTGCAGTACTCCAGCCTTTCAAAGAATTTCTAAGAGAAAACTGGTCAGAAGCAAAGCAGTTCACTGGAAAGCTAAACCCAGGATGAATAAACTCAAGTTTTCAATACAGTCACACTACGGGCTTTAAGAAACCTTCAACCTGAAGCATCTACCTAAGAGTCCAAAGTACTCAAATGCCAAAATTCAGCAAATTCCCAAAAAACACTCTCAATTTGTCCTAAACTATATAAGGAAAGCTTCACTTATGAACAGAAGTAGCACTCAAGCAAGCTTTCCCAAATGACAAAACAACTACCAAAAGAAAGTTAAAAGTATACAGCACTAGCCAAAGGCTTCTGCTCCCCAGAAGATACTGTAAGTGCTGTTATATTATTGCATTATCAATGCCTTCTGACTGAGACACGGCTGCAGCATTTCCTCAGAGATAAGGTCTTGACCAGCATGGCTGGATTTCAACCAAGTAATAGGACTGACAATACAGAAGTCAACAGAAATAAATTCTTGATCAAAAGCCTGAAATTTTAGTCAGCATTATTTAACCGAGGTTCTCACAGTAGCATTAAGTTTATTATGACTTTATCATGCTGCACATCAACGAAAATTGGGAGAAAGGGCTTCCACACACCAGGGGCAGTAAAGCCAGGCCACCTTGGGGCACCAAACATGCTGAGGCAACACAGAAAGTCTCAGTTCTGAGCCCTGCGCAACTCCAGCCAAGTTGCCTTTGAAGTTACTGCTGCAGCTGCTGTAACAAAACAGTGTCAGCTGGAATGCAGCTACTTATTCTGACCCTGAAGAACCTACCTACCTGTTCTGACCCTACATGAACAACCTTTAGCAATTTGTAAAAAATAGTCATGCACTCCTATAAACAAATAAACAGCTTATCTAGCACTTCTTCTGTAAAGAACTTCATGCTTCCCTTTCCTCCTACAGAAGGGGCAACTAAGGACATATTTTGAACTTAATCCTTCTGCAGGAAACTGACTCACTATGCAACCATGGAAGACCACGCTTGTAAACAAGGTTTCCTGTTGCAAACAAAAGAATCTCAGTACTACGGATATGTAGTGAAGGAAAAGAAACAAATTAACGTATACCTCACTACATCTAACACTGATCCAGAGCACTCATAATTGGTTTTCCTTCTCCACCACAGCCAGCACCAGTGGGGACTTTGACAAATCAAGAGTTGGTACAATTGTATGAATGCAGAACCTTACAGAAGCAGCTCAGCAGTCCAAAAGCACCACTCACCATCTGAGAAGATGGAAACAAGAGCACACTGTAATTAAGGGTCACCCTCTGCTACTGATAAGAACAAGCTGTACCTGACTTTATTCACCTTCACTATTATCAGTGTTAGTGCTGAAGGTTCCAAACTCCACCACTACTGAGCACCAGATTTAGCAACAGCTGCAACACCCTACTTAATGACAAGTCTATCTGGAAATGGAAATATGCTCAATCAAGGCACCCTAAGGAGCTTAGCACCAAAAGGAAGGCAGCATATGTGCTATTACCAGCAGTAAGCATATACTAGAGCTGTATGAATGACTACTTGCTCACTCTCTGAAGCTGAAGTCAGTTTAAAAAGCTCAGCTGTGCACAAAGCAGTTGTAGCTGCTATCCCAGACAATCTACTGAACACCTGTGAAGAACATGATGTGTAATGGCAGGCTATTCTCATCAACCCTGAAAGTTTGGCAAAAGCCACAGATTTAAAACATTTTAGTTGCTCTGCCTTCTTCAATTTTCCTCCAACAAATTGGAAATCAAGCTAGCAAATAAACTAAAATATTCTGGTATCAGAGGTAGAAGAACTACTGAAAAGTATGCTTTGATACTGAAATCGTGAGATAATAGCTATATTTTCAGATGTCAGAGGTAACAGCAAAACCTCTTAACATGTAACTTTAGAATGAAAAATTAAAATTCACATTCATCACACAACCTGCACTTAGTACAACGAAAACAACCAAACTAAACAAAAGAAAAAAATTCCCAACACCAAAACAAAAAATAACATCATCCCAACACAGAACAGAAGTGAACAATATACACACATAACTTTAAAATGAATGAAACAATACACGGAAACAGCAGCAAATAACCCAAGATTTTTTTTTTTTTCTGACTTGCTAGCAGCAACAATTGTTCTGCAAGGTTATTTCAGCTCTTCAGGAGACAAAACCTTATAATTTCTGGTCATCATACTTACAGTCTTGTAATAGTCAGTCTTAAATCTAACTGAATTTCAACACATGCTGGAGAAGCAGTAGTAGCTTCTCAAAAAATAACATTTCAGACATTGCTACAGCTCTGGCTCCTTCCTGTGAGACAGGAGCTCAGCAACAGTGGCTACCTAAGCACTGGCTGGTGCCTTCTCCCTCCTTAGTGTTGCACAGGGAGCAAGATGAAAACCAAGACAAGCAAGAAACATGATTCTCAGCTTGATCTGTTCCTCAGTTCAGTTCTCATACATATAATTTGTGGAGCACAGTGCTGGAATCTGAAAAGGAACTTAGCACATACGTAACATATTAGGCAATACTGCCCATAGTTTATTTAAGGTTTGACACAAGTTAAAGATCCTGTACAATAAAAATCTCTCTCTTCAAGCTATGAGGGAAACTCTCTTCCTTGGTACTAATGTTTGTTCTGCAGCATTTCACCTGGTTGAATGCCTTCCAAATTGGGAGTAAAAACCATCAACATATAAATGACTTTTCAGAAGGTGCTGTTCTCTGTGTGCTTGAGATGTTATGCAAATACTTCATATCATTCTTGACTTCCAAATGAGGAAGTGTTCTCCCTCTGAAATACAACATAATCAAGTTCCATAACAGCCCTGCACAGACGGCCAGTTTAAACTGCTAAGTGACCAGTATTAAGCCCAGTTTCTTATAATGATCTTAGAGAATTTAGTGAAAGTGAAGTCTTTTGAGTCTTTTATCACATAGGAAGGATCAACCATGAAACAGAACTATAAATAGTGATGGTGTAAAACAAAGCGAACAATTTTTAAAAATCACCAATGCCTATGCTCAAGGAAGGGCCTTGCATACCTCAGATGCTTTTGCACACTTGATGACAAAAGATTTTACCTACTTATGTGGGATGCACTGCAGAGCATTTCCTGAAAGAGCACTAGAAGACAGCTGTACCTCTAACCTGGCATAAGTCTACAGAGTTCACCCAACTTGCATGACACCTCTAAACAGCTATTGGAAGTGGCTCAAAACAAGCTAGGTTCTGGTACAGTCTCACCCCTGACACCAAGAGCACAGGGATCTTCAGCATGAAGTTTTTTCCTCTGCAGAGGACAGAAACAGGATAGAGTCCATCTCATGTATTGTTAGCCCTTCTGAGTTGACAGCTTGTCCAGTACAAGCTAGAGATCATCTCTCAATAGCTGGACAGAAAGCTTCACCTAAGAATATCTTGAATACGGCTGGTTTTAGCTCTCCACTAGGAAGGGATAGGTATGAGGAAGACAAACTTGTTCCATTATTTCCTCACAGTACGTGAAACCCAAACTCTGAGCTTATCTTTATGATAGTCAGTGATGTGGAATCAACATATCTGCAAGAGCCAGAGTTCAATGGTCTTACACTTGAGACCTAGTAATAAATAAAATCACACAGCAGATACGAAAAAACACCAGAGCTTTCGGAAGCACTGGCTCAGAGTTGACTCAAATGCCAAGCAGCACCAAATGCAAACCACATAATTTAAGTTTACAATACAGACACCACACAGGACATACATGCTTACGTTTAACTACTTGTCCATCCTGTTTCTTCATATAAGAGTACTTGAAAAGAGATGGCTGCTTTCATTCATCCACTTCTCGAGATTCAGACCTAGCTCATAAACAGCACTCATAAGAGCACGTAGCCTAAAGCCCTTCCCTACTAACAGTCCCTGCCCTGCACTTTCAGATGCCAGCAGTTCCTGTCAGCCCAGGGCTGGGGACAAGGCTCTAGAAAACAGGCAGGACCGCGTCTGCCCGACAGGGGAGCTGGGCCAGAAGGGCACTTGGGCCATTCCCCAGGCTCGCCGGGGCCAGCCCTGCAGCGGCCAAACAGCTGCAGGGGATGGGAAATGAGCTGCCAGCAGAGAGGCTGGCACCGGACTCGGGAAGACCCCAGGACAGGGCGGCCCTCTGGCTCCACGCCAGGAGGCGCTCCCAGGGCGGGCACCGCCCGGGGCCGGGACTCGGGGCACGCCGGCCACTGCTCACCGTTATGGTCGTAGACGCTGACGTAGGAGATACCCACGGCCATGCACCACACGACCAGGCTGGCCATGTCCGCGTAGCTCGGCTCCTCCTCGGTCACCACCAGCCCTACGTGCACCGGGAGCTTCCGCAGGGCACGCCCGTCCGCGCGCCACCGCTGCCGTCCGCGCGCCGCCCCGCCGTGCGCGGGTCCCCGCCGCCGCCAGGCCGC